>LZPO01066386.1:92903-120500 GCA_001675575.1 Neotoma lepida | reverse complement strand
TATAATATATATTTATATATAATATATATATTTATATATATAAATATATATATAATATATATATAAAATATATATAAAAAATATAATATATATATAAATTTTTTTTGAAGTTTTTGATACTGAGGTGTGCTCATTTTCTCCCTCCATTCCCACTTTTTTTGACCTGTGATTATTTCTGCTTTAAATTGAATTAAGTTTTGGGATTTTGCATGTAAATTCCACTGTCTCTTTAATTAGAAAGTCTCTGCTAACATTCCAGCGTCTGTATAAGACCCCCTCCCTACATCCCAGCCCTGTTTCTGGGTGGCAATTTCTTAGAGTTGTTGTCTGCTATTCTCTGTTGTGTTCTCCTGAATTATGAGATGGTCTGAGGGGACTAAATGGGATGGTCACAAGAACAGAGAGCCAAGATGGAACCTCTGTGGGAGAGGAATCCACGTTTTGAGGATGTGGTATGCGTGGGGAAGTATGTGTGGATCGGATGTAATTCCCACAGATGTGGGAAAGTATATCCCCAGACAGGGTGGGTACCCTTAGCTCTAAGACTGAAAGCCCAAGATGCTTTGCAATCTGAAATACTTCAAAATCCTGAGCTCCCATGAAGGGAGGACCACCACAAGGCCATGAATGGAAAATTCCATCCATGACAGTGACCCTGTGTAACTGCTGATGCTAGCACAACAAAGATGCTGCAGGAAATGACCTTCAGGCTCAGTGGAAGGAGGGTGTGAAATCTGAGTAACTCTCCTGTTGGGGCTTGAGTCCGGCCCCCAGAATCTCTCAGGGTATCTCATCATATATCTACACATAGTCTATCTACACATAGACTACACCAATAGTCTGGTGTTGGGCATTTCCGATAAGCGGTCTTCACTCTGAATGGAGGTTCTCTCACAGGTGAGAGGTCTTGCTATTTTTGTTAGTGCTTCCCTTCCAGGTCTTTCCATCTATCTGCTCTAATAGCCCCTTTCATGACTCACACTGAAACAGAGAGGGGATGTGGAGGGTGGTGGTGGGGAGCAGAGCTGAGTAGAATGTTTAAGTGTACTGAGTGTTTTGATACCCTCTTAACATGTTACTACTTGTAAGAAAACACTATTCACTCTTGTTTTTTTTTAAACCCAAGAAAACACTGAACATGACTTTGCAGGACATGAGACAGGACAGAGAACTAACTGTCCCCAGTCATGGCCTGGTGACTCCCACAAGTGACAAGAGTACTTTGAAAATGTTCCCAGCNTGTTGTCACCTGCACATTCAGCTTCCCTCTCATATTTGTCTGAGCAGCCAGCCACTCAGAAGCAAGGGCCATTATGTAAGAATTTTGCCATCACAATCCCCACAAAATTACAGCACTTGGTGCCAGAGTGAGCAGACTCCCTGATGAGTGCTGGCTTGTTCAACAAATGGTCACCTTTCCAACTCCTAGCAAGGGCTTGCATTTCCCCTGCTTAAAAAACATTCCTGATCATGCACTAAGAGTNATATTTTGATCTTATTATAAGACTTCTGATGGGGGTAGCTCAGGTTTCTCAGAAATATAAATCTTACATGTGTGGGATGTGTGTTTAATGGACTTCAAAGTAGTGATGAGAATTATGTTGTTTCAGAGTAATTCCACTTTTATCTTTAATTCTATGTTCTAGTTTCTCAAAACCAAAACCAAAAGGTAGTTGTTAGAATACAGCCAATAGGCTTTTCTTCACCACCCAGACCTGAATAATTAAGACTTGGGATCCTGGGAGTTCCTGGGATCTGCCTGTCTCTGTCTCCCAAGTGCTAGGTGACAGCACTTTCCTTCTGGCTTGATCCAAATGTCCTATATCTCTATACTTTTTGCACTTTGAAGGTAAGTTTTTGCTTGACCGTTTCTGAGTTTTACTTTTTTAAAAAACTGGTAATGAATTTAAGAACCCTGTGGTACAGTGTCTGGTGGACCTAGTTTATGATGTGAAGTTTGACCGTAAGTTGAGATAGGAGGTACATCCAGACTTCTTCATAGGAGAGGGACATTCACTCCCTTGACAGTGACAAGACATCTGTGGGGGTATCCTTTTAACAGAGGAGACAGTGCTTACCACTAGACATAGTATTTACCATCTCCTGAGTGTTCCCTCTGCCTGGCACAGGATGGAGTCCTCAACACATGTTGTCTCAGTCCTTCAAACATGGCAGTGCTGTTCCCATGCATAACTTGGTATTGAGGACATTGCTGCATTTTTATAATAAAGCTATTTTTGAGGTCTGTCTCCATTACTTTCCTCTTTTCTTACTTCTCTCTCTCTCTGTGTGTGGTCTGTTCTTTTGGTTGGGCACCCTGATGTCAGTATTGCCTTGACTTGGTTCTTGAGCAAGACTGCCTGGATTCCATTTGGGCTGTGCCCATCTTGGGTGACTCCAGGTCGGCCTGTCAACTCTTTAGCCTTCANTTTCCTTGGCTGTAACCTGAGGATGTTCACAGTCCTTGCCACAGGAAGATCTCTTGAGTATGAAGTGTTCTTGCTTCATGTGGCATACCAAGTATGGTACCTGGTCCATGTGTGTGATTACCCTCATTATTGCTGTTGTCCCTTCTGTGGGTCACTGGGGACAGCTTTTGGCGCTTTATTGCTGCAAAGGATTTATAGGGCCCTGTGGTAAAGAGGCCCTGGGGTGGTAGCTGAAAGTTAGTTACTATGGAGTGGTAAAAGTAGCTCTGGAGCAGGCATTGTAAAACCACAGGTGACAGACAAATCCAGTCTGCCATCTGACTATGGGAGTCAAGCTACATTGGAATGCAACCATGCTGACTCCTTTATGTATTTTGTGACACAGATGGCAGAGCCCATGAAGCCCTTTAGCCTGGGCTTTCACAGAATAAGTTTGCAGGTCTCATACTGGTCTTCCAGAGTCCTCACAATTCTTGGATTCAGCTCCCCGGGTAAGGTGCTGCCTGCTGCTAACTTTCTGCCCTCAGCTCCCACTTCTTGGGTGTCAATACTTGGTGTTATACTAGAGCTGAAGGAAGGCACCTTCCTTCAAGCATGTTCCTTTTGCACATCCTTGTCTAGCCTACTGCATAATCTATAGGAGTAGATGCTTATAGGATTTTCCAGCCAGGACACTGGTGATTCTGAAGGGCTCTGCATCACAGTTGGCCTTCAGACATATAGGCCTTTTCTCTCAAGTAGTCAGTTCATAGGCCTGCCTGCCTTGTGTGTTGGATAGAAAGAACCCTCCGATGACCCCAGGGGAAGCTCTTCTCACTCCTGTCTTCTGACTCATGTGATTGTGCTGTGTGCTGGAGCATCCATGCTGCCTGATCAGAGTCCCTCTCTCTGTTCATGTGGCTGTCCCAAACATATCAGTTAATTAGAGACATTGTGATTTTTGCCATTATGTTTGGGGTTGTACTGTTCAGCCCAAATGTCACTCTCTGAAGTTTTCAGAGCATAAAACCTCATTTCTGTAAATTCCTTCTGCCAAGGGACAGACACAGACCTTGTCTCTACAGTTGTTCTCTGAGGGCCAGCTTTTGTTACTCACTGTCTTTCCTGATCACCAAGACAGTTTCTGTTGATCAGAGGTATTAATTTAATCGAATTCCAAGAAATCTTTCTCTTTTTATTTTATTATCCTAACCACTTAAGTAACTACTTAATGCTTAAATTAATTTAGTGTGAAGATGACAATTCTTGTGTACTTTGTTTGTTTGTTTGAGGTAAGGTCTTAAGTAGCCCAGGCTGGCCTGAAACTGACCATACAGATGAGGATGACTTTGAATATCTGATTCTCCTGCCTCTGCCTCCTGAGTGCTACGATTACAGGTGTGTACTACTCCATCAGCCCTGAACTCAGGGCTGCCTACCTGTTAGGCAAACACCATACCACCTGAGCCACATCTAAGCCCTCATTTCTTATTTTAATATCAGAGTTCCCTCTCCCTCGTCTTACTCTTAAATATTTTTTATTCTCTGAAGCTACCTTATTCATTCTGGACCTGACTGTCAGGGTTCTCTGATTTACTAGGCATTCTTCTAGACACTGGGGGTGGAGGTGAGGGTGGGGGTGGGGTGGGGATGGTATATATAACCACATGGGAGCTAATGCGGTAAAGGGACCTGTGTTGTGATACTTTGCTAGTGACAACAGAGGACTGGATGCTATTCTTAAAAGACTGTAACAGTGACTTTGTGCAAATGAGGAAGCCCTTGAAGCTGCACAGGCAGTGGGGCAGAGGTTGAAGTGGACCCTGTAAAATAGAGGAAAAGCGGAGAGGGGACATATGCTCACAGTGGAGGAGGGCATGATGTCTCAAGGGAAGTTCTGGACAGCAAAGGAAGATGGCTGGGTCGGATGGAAGTTATCGGTAGGTAAGGAGAGGCCTTGAGTTCNAGGCTCAGTCTAGTAGGCAAAAATGAGTCTTCATTCATTTTTACAGAAAGTGTTGTGCCCTGTAGAAAAAGATGTCAGGATGAGCATGGCTCAAAGAACCTCAAAGCATTTGAAGAGCTGCTATAGTTTGTATCTAGGATGTTCCTTAGGGGACCATATGTTAAATATTTGGTTTCTAGCTTGATGCTGTTGAGAGATGGTTGGACCTTTAAGAAGTGGAACTTAGTAGAAGGTATTTAGGTCACTGTGGGTATGCCCTTGAAGGTCCACTGTAGGGCTCCAGCCCTTCCCTCCTTTGATTTTTGGCTTTCTGGCCCTAGTGTGGGCAAGTTCACTTTG
Organism: Neotoma lepida; assembly: GCA_001675575.1. Classification (NCBI taxonomy): domain Eukaryota; kingdom Metazoa; phylum Chordata; class Mammalia; order Rodentia; family Cricetidae; genus Neotoma; species Neotoma lepida. The sequence goes on along the minus strand of LZPO01066386.1, from coordinate 115,787 downwards.
CCATCTTTTCCCCCATGACATCATGGTTTGCCACAGGCCCACAAACAACAGGGCCATTTGACTAAAGCTCCAATGCTGTGAGACAGGATAAACTTTTTCTCTCTCTAAGGTGATCATCTTAAGTATATATTCTAGTGACAGAAGCTAATTAACTCAAGAACCTCAGCCTCTTCTGAGTATGTAGCTAGAAGTAGGAGGAGATGTGAAGATGGGATATCCTCCCAGCCCTCAGTGACAGGACCACCTATGCACCATCCCATGGGAAGGATAGCACTGTTTTTTTCATGAAGTTGATGCTGGGCAGGGACACAGAGATTGTACTGCAAAATGAGGCCAAGCCTCCTACCACAGAGGTAAAACCATTACCAAATGATATGATAACTCTTTTGGCATTTTCCATGGGTTCTAGTGTGTTCCTTATCCTTGGTGGCAACTTAAGGTCACCAAGAGGAACGGGCACCTGAACTGTATACATGACAGGATATCTGTCATCACCCTCTTCTAGACACTGATTTTTGGCAACATGGAGAGTAGCTGAGGAGACATCCTGGTGCTTCTGCTCTGTATGTGACAGCACTGAGAGTGACAGTTTGACAAGGATGGATCAACATTCCCACCCTACTCAGTTATGTTAAAACTGGGTTCTGGTTTGTAGGAAACCACCCAAGATTGTTACTTCCCAGCTCCCTGCCTCAGGACTCACGGCGTGGGCTTTCATACCTAGAAAGGCCCTTATTCCTAGATGTCTAAACAACCAGATTGTTAAAAGAATTGAGGACGTGTTTGGGCTTCACCAAAAGCAGCATATCCACAAGCAGAAGAAGGCCACATCTCCTGGAAATTTCATTTTGTGTCTTCTTCCATCTAAGACATAGGAACTGGGACTTTTGTTGTTGTGTTTTCTCTCTCCGTAGTGTTTTCCTGTTTTCTGTCTTGATCAGTTGCATTATTTTTCTTCCTGTCACTAAAATACTTTGGAAGTAGCCGTTCTCTGTTAGGTGCAACAGCAGCCTGTTTATAAAGTTATGTGGCTGTTTGGAAAACACACCTCTGATCTGCACGCAGGTGGCTGACCACATGCTTTTTACTCATGTGTAGACTTTGAGGAGTTAGCATGTTGAATCGGGCAGCCACTTTTTCAAAGGCAATTTTGTAATTCAAGAGGCCACTATTAGACAGCATATCTGGTATGTAAGGGTTCTGCTGAAATACTTATTTCTTGTCCCCAAACTGGTGCCCACAGTGTAATTTCCTGCATTGCCAAGGACACTGTGATGTGCTTGGTTTCTGTCACTTTTTTTTTTNAAAGCTACCATGTGCATTTGCCACTTTGAAGTACATTAGTTACTATGGAAACACTGATGTCATCCGTTGAGGTGAGGGTTAGTAACATCCAAAAGGCCAGTATAAAATCATTTTACTTAATGGTTTGAAATTTATATAGCACTTGGGAGGGATTATGAGTATGTTTAAGAGAGCAGTGAACTTCTCCAATTGTAGCTAGCATGATGTGTGTGCACACAATAGAAGTCTCCATTTGGGTGATACATATGTTGCAAATTGAGAAATAAAATACAAAAAGGAAAAGTCAGAGGATTCATATGATTCCAACTGCTGAGTGCATTGATTTTTAGAATGTGTTCCGATTACTACAAATGCATAGACGTCCCACCATAGGTGTTGTCTATATAAGCCAAGAATCTATGGCCTTGATCCAGTCCCAGCACATCCCCATTTTACCTGAGCTCACTGTGTGTGTGTGTGCTCACGCACGCGTGTACATGTGTGTGTGTGTGTGCGCGCGCGTGTGTGTGCACGAGCATGCACATGTGTGTTTGTGTATTTAATTATCAACAGTTTCGTCACATATGTTGATGTGTGTGGCTGCCGTCATGCTCCCTTTATAGTCACACTCCTCTCCGCTCCCTCACCCAGGCAGCTACTCATCTTTTCTCCATCTCTCTAATGCCATCGTTTTAAGAATGGGATAGAAATGGAATCATTCATCATGCAGCCCTTTGAGATTGGTTTTCTTCACTCAGCTCAAATCTCTTGAGATCCATCCAAGTTGTTGCATGTATTAATAATTCATTCCTTTTTATTGCTGAGTGATAGTCCTTGGTGCAGAAGTGCTTTGGTTTGTTGTATCAGTCTCATCTAGAAAGACACTGGGCCGTGCTTATCTTTTTAATCAGAAGTGTTTGTGGATATGGATGGGGCTCTAACAGTACAGAGTGGGGAAGCACTGTGCACGAATCCAGGCTTCCGAGTTCTCAGCAGGGTTCTATCCTGCAGCAGCAGGGCTAGAGTTCTCTGTAGAGAAGAGCCTGGTGGAGAGCAGGCTGATGGAATCCTACGCCAGGATAGAGCTTCTGTGTGGTAGACAGTCTCCTCACAGAGGTAACCAGAGCACTCTGGACCCCAAGACCTGCATGCAGACATCTGCACTAATCTTACAAGAGCTCTCCTGTAAGTGGTGGGTGGTAGTGCCTTTCCTGGAGAGCCTGTGACAAAAAAAGGACATGACACCAACTGCTTGACCCCTAAGACTTTTGGGGGAAGGTCACTGAGATGTTGACCCTCACTGTGGGACAGAAAGCAGAAGAGAGGCTCTTCTTTAGCCTCATTAGCTAGTTTTCATTTTGAAATGTGTGTGCCACTTGGCTTTAAAAGAAAAATGCCCGGAGGTTGGTTAACCGTTGCAGCATTTAAACATCCAAGCCATTCTGAGCGCCACAGCCACAGGTCTCTGCTTCTGGTTTGAGGTTAGTCAGGAAGTGGGCTAAGCTGACAGAGACTTCATATCACAACTGTTCGTTTCTTTGTGTCTTCCACAACCAGCAGACAGCACACTCTTCCGTCCACCTCTGTCTGGTCCAAGCTACCGACCCACAGAAAGGAAAGGCTTTGCACTGACACAGGGTTTTGAAAAGCCACTCAAGAAACTCTGGTACTAGAGTGGAAGTTTTTTTAACACCAGGGACTCTCAGTCTACCAGTGAGTGCACACACTTTCTAGGACTTTCTACTGAAGCTAACAGGATGTGATTATCATGTGGTAAACAAATCGCATGCAGAGATGATTGAGAAGGAAAATGGAAGCGACTTTGGGAACCTCTTTTTTTCCCCCTCCCAGAAACAACGTAAGTTCTTATTTTGCAAAATCACTCCGTTCTCTTTGAGCCTGGATGTCACAGACCTAAATGCAAGCAGCTTTCCTGTCCTTCCTTGGCTAAGTTTGGTTTTTCTCCCTTTGCACTCTAATATATTTTTAAAAAATCTTTTCAAGTACCTCGAATATAAATGCTCCCTTCTAGAGAGTTGGATTCTAAGACAGTAGATGGGACCAACCTTGTATATAGGTAGCCTGCTACCCAAAGATACTGTGTGGCTGTCTAGAAGGCAGAATGTTCTAGGGCAGGAACCTGTGAACAGGGCTCACCTCAGAAGACTAGGGTTCCCCTTACATGGGGAGAGCCACACACATGGAGGAGGGGTTTTGAGGATTGATGGCTAGGGAGAGAGCAGGAAGTCCGTGTCGTCTTCTGAAACATGTTTTCCATCAAGAGCATTTACTGAGGAGACTTGGGGACAAACCATTCCCACACTTGAAAGGATGTATTGTTAAAATCCTGTATATGTTTCTCTTTGTCCTCACAGATCCCCATTCAGGGTTAGCCAGTTGATAGCCTTTAGTAAATATTTGCTAAACCAATGAATAGATGGTCAAGCAGAGAGCNATGCAATTTACTAACATTGTATAGATTCAGGCCTTCCATCTCCAACCCCCAACCCACCATAGATAACCTCTCATTTCTCTGATCTTAATGACAATGGACCAATAGGAGAACGTTCTCAAAGCTGGTTGAACTGTGGCCTGGAGAGCACTAGGGTTCTATCTGAGGTATCACTCTGTCTCCCAAGGAGCTAGCTATCACTTTGCTCCATAAGAAGTTGGCAGGACTGCTCTGTTAGCGCCTAGAGATAGGGAAGTCACAGCTGGACCAGCCACCAAAGTGCAGGCAGGCAGGCACCATCTGTGTAAGCCGAGAGGTAAGCGACAAGGTCTTAGGAAGGAGCCATGAGCTTCTCCCTTGTCCACACTCGAGGTCTGTGTTAGTTGATCTCAACCTTCACCTTTCTGAGGCTGCTTGATAAAAAGACACCCACCCCATTTTTATACCTGGCTATAAACGGCCTGGCCTGGGTTTCACTTACACCAGTGATGGATATGCTTTTTTGGAACCCATTTGTCCTGAGAGTGAAGAGAGGAACTTGGCACGGGACCCTGCACTCTTCCTTGTAATTTCACTGTAGCAGCTGAGGTACCATGAGATGCCACAGACCCTAGGCTCCTTGGTAAAGCAGCAACACATTGAGGTTGAAGCATGTAGTCCTCTGCCTTGTGTCTTCTTCCCCTGATGCCTGGCCTCCTCCCTAGAAAACCCCTTTGTGGTAACTGCCATTCTTTAGCTCACTGGAGCCTTTTGAAACTTCCTTACACATGGTAGCCATTTCTATAGGGATTTCCCCCTCTTAATTATTTGTCATTATCCTATATTATGTGATTATGAGTGGCTGTGGGTGATAAANTCCAAGTCCATGTTTATAACCCTTAGTAATTACAAGGCAGTACAACCCCACGTGACTCATGCTCTCAGAATGATGTCATGCGCTTTACGGGTTGGTGTGCTGAAACTTGGTTCTAACCCTTTCCAAGAACGGTGTTTGTAAAGTCCAGATTGTAAGCAGCAGTGTTATGCTGACCATATATGCCACCCTGTGAGCAGCCTGGCCCACACAGAGGTCTGGCCTGATTTACAAGCTCTTCCACTGTAGCCTCACACAGGCAATGTCATCAATGGCCAAATGTGGATCAGAGTATAAGATGATGTTGAGACTAAAGTTAGGGTTTCTATTGCTGTGAAGAGACACCATGACCATGGCAACTCTTGAAAAGGAAGACATTTAATTGAGGTGGTGGCTTACAGTTTCAGAGGTTCAGTTCATTATCATCATGGCGGGGGGCATGGTGGCATGCAGGCGGACATGGTGCTGGCTACATCTTGATCAGAAGGCAGCAGGAAGTGGTCTCAGACACCGGGCAGTATCCTGAGCATAGGAAACCTCAAAACCTGCCCCCACAGTGACACACTTCCTCCTGCAAGACCACACCTACTCCAACAAGACCACACCACCTAATAATGCCACTCCCTATGACCTTATAGGAGCTAATTCATTCATTTAAACTACCACAGATGAGTAGTCAATATGATACTGTTCTCCGGCTTTCCTACGGCTCAGTCCGTAGGTACCTTGAAAATGCCAGGTGTGCACTGTGACATCTGGCTTTTCTTTTTTAAAATGTGGGTTCTGGGNTTTAAACTTACAAGTGGTTTTACCATCTGAGCCATCTTTCCACCCCTCCAGGGCCTTCTTGAAAGAATAAAATAAAAAGATCATCTTAAATAAAGACACCATTATTGATTTTTTAACAGACATTATNCGAATCACTAAAATCAGAAATTATTCCGAGTTGTCGATTTTCTGGTATTAAATGGAGTTTAAGTGATCTCTTAATTCACATCTCTGTAGAAGCTTTGATAATTAGGTTCTGGTTTCCTTTTGACGTTTTACATCATCAGGATGATTTGTTCAAGTTAAGCTTTTTTTTTTTTCCTGGTCTGTTCTACATCAGGTTCCTTTCTGAGTGTTTTGCATGTCTCATTTCTCTCCAGGGATGCCAGCACTAATAGTCAATGTCTAATACTGTTCTAAGGAATTTTCTATTTGTTCTAGTTTGTTTTCCATTGCTGGGATAAACATCATAACTATTGTCCTGGACTACCCCCTAAGCCACGCTGCTACCATCTTCAAGAGTTCGGTTGGGCATGCTTGCCATAGATCATTGTAGCTAGGCTTGTTGACTGTTGATGTTCTTTACAGTAGGAGGAGGCAGGGAGGATCATGGGACCCTCACCTGAGTATCTAGNCAACCATTCTAGCTAGCTGTGTGCATTTCTATCCTAATTGGAGTTGCATGTGGCCCTGGAGTCTGGAGAAGGACTCAAGTATACAAACAGGGAAGGACTATGGCAGGGGGTTCCACCTGCACTGTCCTGGGGGACAGTTGCTTTAAAGNCACTTATGCTCCTGCTCATAATTCTTCACCCATTGCTCTTTGAGTAATTAGTTCATTGGTTTCCCAGAGTAAACTATGGAGGAATAGTACCTTAGTGTGTGGTTGGACTATAGAAAGAGGAGGTAGGCATTGTTTACATCTCCACCAGGGAAGGAAGTTGAGCAACAATCACCAAAAGCAACTTGGGGAGGAGAAGTCTTATTTGGCTTGTGGGTTACAGTTCATCATCCAGGGAAGCTAAGGCAGGAACTCAAGGCAGGAACTTGAAGCAGTAACTATTGGAGGGATTCTGCTAACTGGCTTGCTCCAAGGCTCACACTCGTCTACCTTACTTATATAGCTCAGAGCAACCTGTTTAGGGATGGCACCACCCACAGTGGCCTAGACCCTTCTACGTCAACTAATAATCAAGAAAATGCCCTACATACACAGTCATAGACCAGTCTAACGAGACAGTTCAGCATTCACATTTCCCTCTTCCCAGATAACTCTAGGCTTGTGTCAAGTTGACAGTTGAGGAAACTATGGCACTATTAAACTGTTGGAGCCTCACAGAAACCTACTGGATAGGTATAGCTAAATCTTAGAGATGCTTTAGGTCTGAGACAACAGAGTATGTGGAAGTTAGTCAGTGTCTGTCCCCATGCTGGGTGTCCACAGGTGCGTTCCTTCTCCTAAGATCCTCTGCATTCCAGGGCATGTCATCTGATGCTTCTCCAGCTGCCACTCCTTTAGTAGAAAAGAGCCTCGCCACTCCACACAGGCATGCAGAAAGCAGGTGGTGGTACTGGGCAGTAGGGCCAAGTTTTTCAAGCTCTCTGGGTCACCTTGCTGTGGTCCACAAGAGACACAAGTCTCCNTTTTCCTGGCTNCTTTGAGCTTTCCTCACCAGGCCCAAGACAGGAACCCACACTATATTGGCTTTTCTTTATCTCTGTTCTCCATGGCTCCTTTCTGAGGACTCAGTCCTAAGAGTAGGAAGGGAGAACTGTGGCCACCTCTCCTCAAGTGAGTGGTGAGTTTGGGAGCTTCTCCAGGTTACAGGGTCATTCTCCAGGCTACTGTGTCTCAGACAGGAGCCTCTTTATTCCTATGGCTTGGCCCCTTTGTGTTAGAGATGGCATGAGACAGGANAAAGTATCCCCTAGCTGCTGCCACTTGGGTGTCCCATACTCCTCCTCCCTGAAGTCTTCCAGTGATGCTCAGATAGACCCCNGGTTAACTTCCAACAGTTCAAGACCTTACCTTCCATGCCCTGAGGTAGTAGCTAGGCAAGTCTTTATAGAATTCTCCTGCCTTGATTTCATGCACAGTGGGCAGTTTAAGGTATGGACTGTTTGAATGGGTTCCTCCATCCCTCCCCCTTTTCTTTCTTTTNTGGCCCTGGAGGCCTGAGGAATCTATTCACACAATGGTCCTTTTCCCATATAATAGCCTGTCTCTGAGCAGGTATCACTTAAAGGAAGTACAGCATCAAATTCTAGTAATTATTTGGAGTTAGGGTGTTTCCGATAGAGGGAATAGAAAACGCAAAGGCCCTGGGCTTAGAGCATTCTTGCTATGATCAGAGACTGGAAAGGGATAGCAAGTCTCCACCAGCGGAAGCAGAGGGCAGATGATGAGGACCACAGAGGTAGCTAGGAAGATCTGAGCAGTCCCCATCCCCAGCATCTGTCTCCAGCCTGCCCTTGGCCCTTGGTTGTCTCTTTCCTTCAGTGAGTCCTGCCCTTGCCCTTGGTCTCCTGGAACTATGCAGTGGAAAGTATCTCCCTTCTGGAGTGACAAAGCACAAAATCCCCACGCTGGGAGGAATGTATCTTTTTTTTCTCACCAGCTGACTTTATCAGCTGGACAGTGACATCAGCTGTCACATCCTGTGTCTCTCAGTGGTATTTCCTGGAGTCTGCCGTTAGCCCCAGGCCCAGTGACCCTGTTGTGGGTNGGGGGAGCCTCTGTTCTGTCTGGATATATCAGTCTGAGCCATGTGACTCTGTGTAGTGTTCCAGCCCATGGTGTTCTGTGTGGCCACTGCAGGGACTCAGTGATTGACTTATGGGCACAATTCTTGAGGCAGGGTGAGTACTGAGTCCCGACCTCAACATNGCTTCTGCAGTGGCATCATGTTTAAGAATGTACTGACTGCCAAGTCACTCACCGACACCATGTTAGGTATCCTTATCACAGTGGATTTAAAGCCTCACATTTCTCCTTCCTTGTTTTGAATGGTTGAGCCCAGCTCTGGGCAGGAACTCACTGGGATGTGGTGATGACACTTTGCCTATCTATTTAAATGTTGGCACTGTAAGTAATCACATGAGTCCTGGCTAGATGGCAGGTGCCGGTAAGTGTCTAATGTAGTGTTTCAAACTCTATAGTGATGCGGTCCTTTGGAACCTGAACCTGAGGTTAACAAACTCTACTGACAGCTGCCATGGTGGCTGACCAGGACAGGGGAGGAACATGTCCCCTCCTCCATTCTGAGGTCCTCTAGAGTGATGAAACCTCAGTGTCCTAATGGAATCTGTGCTGGCTTTTAAGGCTGTTTATGGGAAGGCAAATGGCCTGGCATGTGAACAGGACAGATGTCAATAAATACTTTCTTGGCCTTTGGGAGTACCCCAAGACTGAGATGTGCTGAAGAGCAGGTGTGCAGTAGTTTCAACACCTTCCTCCTCTCATCCGGAGTCTTGTCATTCCTTTCTGCTCTCTCTCCCTGCTGCTGTCCTTTGCCCAGCATGCANGACATGCTGGGATTTCCTGCATGGCTTTTCCCCCTTTGAATGCTACTGTCTACCTCAGCAGTGACCCTAAGGATCTAATTTGGGGACCCTATTGGCCTTAATGNCTTTGACCCCTCAGTCACTCTCATTCCNTCCCCCATTGAGTGACATGGTACTGCCTGTGTGCACACAGGCCCCATGGCAGCTGCTACTACACAATGCTTAGTCTTATTGTGGCCTCTCAGAATGGCCTGGCAGCTTTTGCCTTTCAGAAACCCAGCAGGAGCCAGAGGTACCCTGCAGAGGTGATTTGCCACTTCATATAAATGGCAGATCTGAATTCTCAGAATCTTGAAAGTCTGCTTCCTCCTCTCTGTCTCTCTTTGTGATGAAAGAGGTCTGAGAAAACCTTGTGTTTTAGTGACACTAGGCTGGATGTAAGCGCTTAAGGTTTAAAGTATCTTCCTGTCATGCTAGCTGTGTGCCTTTGGACCAGTTCCTTTACCCTCTCTGAGCTTTTCCTTCTAGCTCTTTAAATTGGAGTCAGTAATACCAAATTTAATATCTCATTAAATCAGGATTTAATGAGATAACNTTTGTGCCAAGTACTGTGCCCAGGGCCTGGCACACCTNGAGTACTCAGCAGATAATTAGCTTCTTCAGATAGGAGCCCAAGAAAGAGAAGAAAAAGCCAACCAAACGCCATGACACACCACTTTGCTATCTGTAGTGATCTGGCAGATTTCAGATNTTTTTTTCCAACCAAAGTAAAAGAGCTTTAATTATACCCACATTTGTGGTTTGCTTGAATTGTGGCAAAGGGATCTGAGAATGCCCAACCCTCCCCTCACACTGCTGTTTGGAATTCAGGACAGGCTGGCATCAGGAGCCAGAAGTCAGTGCTTTCTCTGCAGGGCTTCCAGCATCCTCAGTCTCAGACTGAGCTGGCCATGCCTTCTGAATGAGTGTTAGAGACTGATGGCACCTTTGCGTGGACAGCTAGCTGACTCTCTTATTGCATGTGTGGCCTTTGTCCCCGATGGGTACTGGTGCTGTTCCTCCTCGNTCCTCATCCACTTCATTTCTGTGGTGTGGTTCGGCTCTCCAAGTGACACACGTGTCACTGAGTTTTGAAATCGAGTGATTCTGAGGTTGGCCAGGTGGGNTTCCAGGTCCTGCACCTGCTCATGCTGGCTTGACCAAGAATGAGAAACCTCACTTCCCTTTCCTGCCAAGTGGAACAATGACAGCGCTTGCTTCTTGGAGTTGTAGGGGGATGGACGAGAAAGATGGGTTTGTAGAAGTGCTCAGCACCTTACCCACTCCACGAGAAATGCTCCGTAAAAATATCACCTGGATTAGCATTAGCAGTAGATGATATTTGAGCACTCATTATTGCAGAATCAGCAATATGTCCAGATAAGTTGTTGATAGGTNGCTGTGCACCCAAATCCTGTTTTTCTTTGAAGTTTAGTTTTTTATGTATATGTGAGAGTTGATGTGTATGGGTTCACACATGTGTGCTAGTGCATATGTGTGTATGTACTCATACATGTGGAGGCCAGAGNACAACCTCAGGTACTCTTTCCCAGAAGCTGATAAACATTTTTTGAGAGAATCTGTCATTGGCCTGGAACTTGCCTACTGGCTGGCCATTGGTAACCCCCATCTCTGCCTTCCCTGTGCCGAGATTGCAAGTGTGTATTGCCAATTCTGGCTTTTTCCCATGCGATCTGGGGATTGAACTAAACTCATCACTTTACCCATGATCTGTCTCCCAGCCTGAGAGTTAATTCTTTTAAAACTTTATTACGTTTATCTATGCATGTGGGGGCCGGCATGGGNCATAGTGTACACACACAGGACAGCTTGTAGGGGTTGGTTTTCTCCTTCTATCCTGTGGGTTCCAGGGATGAGACTTGGGTCATCATGCTTGATGGCAAGTGCCTTTACTTGTGGAGCCATCACAACAGGCCATGGGGGTTTCTTTGATTTTGTTTTTAGAGGAGAGGCATGCTCCTGGTATAANCTTAAGTTCTTAATCATCAGCAAGAACGGGTTGGGTAACCTTACACAACCTAGAGTGCAGTGAAAATATTTCAAGTCCTCCCAGCCCCCCACATGATACTGCTGTCCCTCCTGAGGCTGTTGCCCACAGCTCACTCTCTATCCCTATCCAGAAACCATCCCTGGGTCCTAGGTCCTGAGCTCACCCNGACTCTCCTTGCATCCCAGGGTCACCTTGGCCATTGGGGTAGGGGGACAAGATAAGCCATGCTTCCTTGTATAAACTTACGTCCTGGAAACCAGACAGCCGATTCAAACATGGCCGCCCCTCCCCTCCTGTCACTGATGGCTATTGTACCTGAAATCCACTCTCGCCTGTCCATAAGTGACAAGGTGCAACTGGTGTTGGTCTGACTTGGGAAGAGACAGACCTCGGTTCGTAGATATTCCTCCTGCTCATCCACCCGGGCAGTTCAGCCGTGCCACTCATGAGGAAGTCTACTGTTTGGGTTTTGCTCTTTTTCCTGGAGTTGTTGGGATGACTTCATTTGGCGTCACTTGGAATTGTTGTGATTCTCGGTCTCCTAGTTCATAAATACTGCCCTGAGCAGCTTTTGTTACATTGAAGAATAACTTACTTTAAGGGAAAAATAGTCTACAATTTCCTGAATTACACAGTCTGTGAAGCGTTGTGACATTTATTTCGAGCTAGAAACAAACGATAGCTACAGCTTGAGTGTTTCTCTGTTGTCACACCCAATACTCTGTGTATATTTGTGTGCTTTCTTCATTTATATTACTGCATTTTACACATTCATGTTTGTCTTAGTTATGTTTTCTATATGCATTCATGTCAATATGCGTATTTTACAAATGTGGGCACTTATAGAGAATGCAATTATTTTTTGGTCTCTGCAAAAGTCATTTCCCCTCAGTATTTTATGCACCATTTCAAACATAAGGAAGACTTGAATTGTTTGGTTGACACCTGTATGCCCCCTGCAGTAGAACACATTGCTCCCCATACCTTGCTATATAATTTTCATTGCTCCGTCCCTGCATCCATCCATTTCCATCTTCTTACTGCTATTGTACCTCNAAGTCAGCTGTCAGTGATCAAGGCCATGTGCTCATTCTGCAGGAAGCCTGTGCTACACATCCTGGGCTTTCCCTGAGCCTTGCAGGGACCCCTTGCAGAGACCCAGAGACTGTTAATGGTCCATAGAGCCCCATACTCCCCCTCAACAGTGATATCCCTCTGTGCCTGGCCTTTGACATTCTGGTGCTCACTGCCTTTCAGAGATAGAATATTTAATATACTATCTGCTACTCTGCTCCTTAGACAAAGACATCATAGAACTTCTGAGAAAATTCTACCTGATCCCCACCCCTGAGCACTTAGCAAGTAGGGGCTGTGTGTCTTTTAAGGCTCTCACCAAAACCCCTGGATGTAGCCTCAGGGTTCCCCCTTGGTAATTTTCTAGAACTCTCTGGTTAGAGCTGCCACTTTAAGCCTTCTGCCACCCATCCTGGTGCTCTTCAAGAGGTAGACAATTACTATGATACTCCCTGATGCCCAAGTACTGTCCTTGTTGGGCTCTGAGGCCCAGATGAAGTGAAGGCCTGCTTGAGGGGGGCTCAGATATCTATTCATTTTAAACAAGTGCCTGGTATAGTGTGACAATAATGGTCTGTGTGTATGGTCTGGAGAATGGCCGGTTATAGCCATACTCTTAGCTTTGAATGTGTGGGTTATTGAGTATATAGCAAGCCAAAAGTAAAAGCAGCAAGAGCAAGAGAGCAAAACAACATCAAATCNAGTGCTCCAAACATCCAGCAGGGATCAACTAGGGAGCCTTGTTGAGGCAGTCAGCTGGAGTTCCCTATGGAGAGAGTCCCCAGTGGAGCAAAGTGTCCCCTTGGTGAGACTTCCAAGTCAAAGAACAAATAACAGCAGAAAGGTAACTCATCCAATCAAAGGCTTAGTACAAATATACAACAGAAACCAACTGGGGAAGTTCCATTAAGGAAGCCAGCTGGAGTCCCCTAATGTGATGNCCAGGAAAAGCAGAGTGTCCCTTCCAGTGTGCTTCCAAGTAAAAGAACAAATAGCAACATAGAGAACACAACCAGATTGGGCACTCACCACACCTGCAGAGAAACTGACTGGGAAAGTCCCCTTTAGGCTGCCATCTGGAGTTCTCCATAGAGGGAGTCCCAGATAGAGAGCACAGTGCCTGTCCCCTTAAGTGGAACTTCTGAGTCAAAGAGCAAATAGTAACACATAGAAAAAAAACACCATCAGATTGTCCCATCCAACACTGACAACATCCAGCAGAAAGCAACCTGGGAAGTTAAGGGAGTCAGATGGAGTTCCCAATTGAGCTGAGGCTGGATTACATTCCTCTCAGTCAAGGTTGGCACACCTACTCCAATCAGGCAGATAGTAAATATGGCTATCTGCCAAGCTTCCAGATTCTCTTTCCCACCTCCTTATATCCTGTAATAAATAATAGAAACTTCNTTTGGAAGTGGTTCACCATCTAGCTGTTCTCAGTGTCAGTGTTTTCATTCTTGGGCAGTTTTGATATTCTCACTTCTCTCTGTCACAGAGGAGGAAGGTCAGCCCATCCCAGGAAAGGGAGGCCTTCTTGGAGGAGACTTTTAGACAAACATGCTTGGGTCTAAAATGGTCAGGCATAGGGGGGATCCTCAATTCCAGAGCTACCTTTTCAGTGAGTTCAGACAACACATAACAATTTACCAGTATAATTTATATTATTCAACATGTGCATTCTGCCAGAACACAATTGTTAAAACGTTAAAAACATGCCCCTCTGATTATTCTAGACTTCTTATTTTTTAACTGAAAATAGATTCTTTTTCATATAATATATTCTGATCATGGTTTCCTCTCTCCCTGCTCCCCCCAGATTCCCATTTTTAAAGTTCCTGAATGAGGGAATCATTAGGTTGGTAAAGTTAGCTCCAAGAGTACTAGAGGCCTTAGTATTTAGAGGCGTCTTTCAAAGAAGGAATGCTGGGAGACAGACATTGGGTACATGTGAGGCAGTGGTGTCAAGGATGCTGATGTACCACTGTGATCAACCTCAAGTACTCCTGGGATGTCTGCCAGCAGAAAACTCCCTGCTGTCTGCTCTCTTGGGAGACTGGCTTGGTTGAAAAGAGCCTCCTTGTCTGAAGCCAATCTGTCATCTAAGGCTGCCTATACCCTGTGTTTGATNCACCAGTGGCTATCAGAGTCAAGCTGCTTCCCACTGCTAGAATTCCTCAAGGGTTATCCATCCTACCTTGTTGCTGGCCTGAAGTCTAACCTATCTCCAATGGACTGGTCTCTTCCCACTCTTTCTGCAGGGCTGAATTTTTCAACTTGTAGTCCACCACTGTCTTGCAGGTTCAATCCAAAGAGAACCCAATGTATGATNGTGAGATACAAAATTTGTAAATGTCCTGGGACTGGGGCTATAGGGAGTTGGCAGAGTGCTTGTCTAGCACACATGATACCCTGAGCTTAATGTCTAGTGCGTCATAAACCAAGCATAGGAGCANATGCCAAATCCTGGCACTTGGGAGGTCAGAAGNGAGCCTGGGATAGATGAGACACTCTGTGTGTGTGTGTGTGTGTGTGTGTGTGTGTGTGTGTGTGTGTGACTTGTAGTTTCAGTGTCTTTGATACATAAGCAACAGTAAAACCAAGCAAGCAAGCCCAGCTATATTCCTCTACATCAGGGCTTGGCACATGTATTTTAACCAGGCAGATAGTAAATATTTCAGGCTTCGCAGGCCATACGGTCCCCATTGCATCCTCACAACTTCTGAGATCTGTATTGCAGTGAGAACACAGCCATGCTGACTGCACAAACAGGGCATGGCTGTGATCCAGGGACACTCTAGTAGTAAAACAGGTGGCTTGCGAGTTTGGCTGAGGGGCACAGTNTGCAGACCCCTGACCTAGATAAACATTTCTTGGATTAGTCCATTAAACTGCCTCTGTGTGACATTGAAAGGATGAACTGCCCCAGCGCCCCCCCATCTTTGCTACTGTTACGAATCATAATATCTGATATGCAGATGATCTTAGATGACCCCTGTGAAAGGGTTGTTTGTCCCCCACAGGGGTCTCGACCCACAGGTTGAGAACAGCTGGCTTNGAGGGTCGGGTTGTCATTAGCCTGGAAGGACATTCAAGACTCCATGTTGAACTCCTGGCTCTGGGATCCACATGGACACCTGGGACTTGTGGCTTAGGTACCTCCAGAGACTTAAAAAATTCGCTCTGTGAGAACACAGAAGTCCCTGCTCCTTTGTTGGTCCCTGGGGAACAGACTTCCCTGGCAATTATTTCACAGCCTGTGGCGGTGCAGGCTCATCTCTTCAGGTCCAATCTCTAGAAGTACATTTGAGGGGATATATTTTACATGAAAAGAAAGCCTTAAAAGCAGCATGGCCCCTGGGCATGTAGATATCAACCATGATTCTGGGTACATTCATCCCTGTGTTACTAACACAACATATTTACTTGATGTTGGATAGGAGAAAGGAGGTTGTATCACTAGAGATATTAACAGTGGGGTGATCAGTTTAAGCAGAGAGGATGTTTGACCCCCAAAGGCCTCTTGTTATGGGGCCATTCCGTATGAAACAATGAATGGACAGAGGAAATGTCAGGTTTAATGGATGCTTTTGGCTGCAAGCATGGCTGTAAGTGAAGCCTATTATGAGGCCGGTGGCTTTAGGGGTGTTTGGAAATGAGTGTGTTTCCTTGTATAGGAGGGGCTAGCTCCGCCATATTGATCATCCAGGGGCAGCACAGAATGTTTTATTGAGGGAGGATTCCATATGGAAGCGCTTTGTAAATGGAACTAGCACTTGATTACTGGGAGAAAATGACTTCGAGTTGCCATCTGGTTTCTCAGCCAATACCATTGATTCATGGAGCTGCTAGTAGTTTTTCATAATCTGGCCCATTTTGAATGCTGCTGAGAGATTGGAGCTATTTTCTTGACATCCTCCAGTCTCAACTCTGGGGGTGATTGCACCGAGTCTGCACCCCAGCCTGCTTCTGTCTCGGTTTCCAAGTGCCCAAATGTGGCAGCATTTATCATTACAGCTTTATTAAGTTATCATGCAGTGTTTTGCATTTTTATGATGTTCCTCACTTCTAATAAATGCAAATCTTCCCTTTGGAGCCCACATAGATTCTTTTAGTAGCATGGNGGACAATAAGCTATCTCATCGCAGCCTCAGTCCATAGGACCGATATCAGCTCTTGTTTCCAAACAGGAAGCTGTTTAGTAGGACCATGCACTCTGGGTGCAGTTTGTTCCTCAGAGGAAGACAGAATCCTCCAACTCCCAGTGTTTGCTTTTCTTGTTTTTGTTTGTTTGTTTGTGTGTTTGTGTGTTTGTGTGTTTGTGTGTGTGTGTGTGTGTGTGTGTGTGTGTGTTTGTTTTGTTCCTCTTTTCCACTGATGGGGTTTTAGCTGTCTACAGAGATAATTGGCTAAAAGAAAAAAAAAGGCAAGGAAATAGAAGCAGTGATGGTGTGAGAGAGGCATTTGTAGATCATCTTTAGATCATATGCTGGTTCTGTAAGGCAGGGAGGGATCTTTTCGGTATTGGTGGCAATGTCTCCAATGATTGCGTATGTGCCTCTTCCCTGTGCTTCTTAACCCAGCATGTTCTTCCCTGGATGAGGACCCTGCAATAACCCTGACACAGAGCAGAGAAAACTTTAATCTGACAACAGGATATAAGGTCCGTGACCTAAGCTGGGTATCATGTCTATGATCCTAGGACTGCGTGAATTTGAGGCAAGCCTGGACTATGGTGATTTCCAGAATATCCTGGTCTCCAGAGTGAGACCTTGCCACCTGCTTAGATGCTACCTGGCTCAGTGTTGAAATTCTGTCTCTGCACCTTCTTGGCAGCTGGANAGTTGTGAAAATTTACAGTGATGGGTAATGTGGTNACTTGAATGAACATGGCCCCCAGAGGCGCATACATTTGAATGCTTAGTCCCCAGTTTGTAGAACTGTTTGGAAAGGAGTATGAAGTGTGACCTTGTTGGAGAAGGTATGTCAGTAGGGGGTAGGTCTTGAAATTTCTAAAGTCCATTCCATTCCAGTTAGCTCTCTCTGCCTCCATCTTTTGGGTGAGATATAAGCTCTCAGCTAGTGTTCCAGCATCGTGTCTCCCTGCCTACTGCCATACTCCCCACCATGATGGTCATGGACTCACCTTCTGAAACNGTAAGCCCCCAATAAACTCTTCTATAAGTNCCCTTGGTCATGGTGTCTCTTCACAGCCATTGAAACNTGACTAACTTTCCTGTTCTAGTACCACCGTTTTGACAAATGGTTGCCTTTAAAACAAAAACATGAAGAAGTTGGGTGTTCTGACTACTTATCTAGCTTTTCAACATTCATGGATCAAAATCAGTAAATTCATTGTAGTGGGTAGCTGTTCTAGCTATGACTTGAAACACCACCCCTAGTGAGGCAGCAGGTAACTGCTATACCTGCCTATGCCCTTGAAGTACATGCCCCTGGGGTGTGGATGCTCAGGACCCAAAGACCTGGGATGCAGGTATACGATGCTCTCTTTGCTCCCTNGTGGTTTGATGCTGAAACTGACCAGACAGATCAGCATGGGACATAGCTTGGCTTTCCTGGACCTTACNATAAATCTTCCATGCTGTAGTGAGTTAACCCCTAATAAATTCCTTTGCTCATTAAATAGACTCCATGGATTTCTCACATTAATTAATGGCCACTGATTTTTGGTCTTTCCCTTGCCCTGCCTCCTTTGAGTCTCAGAACACTGTGGTGGGTGATCTCCCTGTGAGTGCTGGCACTGTCCTCTTGATAGTCTCCCTGGAACCTAGTGGCCAGGGGGGTGGTTTGACCCATGCATGAAGCTGAGGTGACACCACAGCCTAGGGTTTGGCACAGCCTGCTAAGGCCACTGTTAGAACTAGATAGACATATAAGGCTAGCAACCATCACTGTCCCTGNCCTGTTTTGCCTGCCATGCATAATTCCAGTCCAGATGACTTTTTAGGAAGAGAACATTTATTTACATGTCCAAGTGTGTAGAGAAATGTGAAACCTATATCTATGAAGATAGGATAAAAAAAAAGACTCAGGTATGAAGTATAGGGAAAGATGATTGGGAGGAAGGAGAGTTACAGTGGGCTGTGGAGAGACTTAGTCCCTAAAATATTTGCCTTGAAAGCATGAGGACCTGAGTTCANTCCCCAGAACCCACCACCCAGCTTTAATTTAATATAGGTTCTGGGGATTGAACTCANGTCCTCATGTTTCTGTAACTAGGCAAGGCCTCAAATGGAGAGATTNGGATACCAACCCAGCCACAAAACCTTCAACCTACAGTTTGTCCTGCCTGCATAGTGTTCTGGAACCAGAGTCTAGCAGAATCCTCATCCAAGAGACCAGAGAGACTTCATCCAGCAGCTGATGGGAGTAGATGCAGAGGCAAACATTAGGTGGAGTTTAGGGGGTCCTGCAGAGGAAGGGGAACAAGGATTGGAGGAACCAGGGGATCGGGGCACCACTNGAACACAGCCCAGAATCAACTGACTGGGACTCAGGGCATGGGTGGGGAGCGGTGCTTGAAGAGATCAGGGAGCCTGCAGGGGTCCGACCTAGGTCCCCTGCATATATGTTATGGCTGAGTAGCTTGGTGTTCTTATGGGATTCCTAACAGAGGGAGTGAGGCTGTCTCTGACTCTCTTGCCCACTTGTGGGACCATTTTCCTCCTACTGGGTTGCTTCATCTAGCCTTGATGTGATGGTATGTGCCTGGTCTTATTGTAGCTTGTTATGTAGTGTTTGATTGATGTCCTGGGGAGGGCTGCTCTTTTCTAGGGCAATGGAGGGAGGCTGGATCTGAGGGAGAGGGGAGGTGGGAGAAAGAGACTGGAGGGAGGGGAGGGAGGGGAAACTGTGGTTGGGATGTAATATATGAGAAAAGAACAAAATAAAATAAAAATCCATCTGCTCTAAACATACAGTCAGTGAGTTTTAACAGATTTCTAACCTTCATCACACTCTAGTTTGAAATGCCCCATAAAAATTGGTTCTCAGTTGGCTATGGTGGCGGTATCCTGCAATCCCAGCATCCTGAGGCAGATACAAGAAGGCTGTCAGCCATCTTGGGACCATCTTGGGCTAGATAGTTAGATGCTGTCTCAGAAAAACAAATCAAAACAAACAAATAAGCAAACAAGTTGTTTCACACCCAGATGCCTCTCAGGTCCTGCTCTAGCCCAGCCCCATGAAATGTACTTTCTTTTTCTAAATAAACCATGTTTTTATTTTTAGTTGATGTTTATGAGTGTTTGTCTGCATGTATGTATGTGCACTATATGCATGCAGTACCTGTGGAGGCCACAAAAGCGTACCAGATCCAGAGGAACTGTAGTTACAGACACTTGTGAGCTACCATGTCAATGCTCTTCACACCAGAGCCTTCCTCCCAGTCTCCTTTCTTTATATATTTTTCTTTTTCTGGATGCTTATATAAATGGAGTCATACAGCCTCTAGTCTTTTACATGTGACTACTTTTACTTAGTGCTGTCTTTTTGAGCTTTATTCAATATTTATCAATAGTGTATTTCACATCACTGCTGAGTACTGTTCCTTGTATTGGAACTCTATGGATACTGATTTCTTAGATGACATTGGCACCAGTTTTATGGATATAGCACGTTTTGCTTCTCTGTGAGTGTTGATGGATCTGTGAGTTGTTTCTGGCTGTCATGCCTAATGCCACAATTTACAGGGTTTTGTGGGCTGTGGGCTTTGATCGTTCTTGAGGAAAGCTCTCGGAGTGAGACTACTCCATTATAAAGTAAAGTTTAATATTTTAAGAAACTGCTCAGCCACTTTCCAAAGCATTGGTATGCATTTTGTCTTCACATTCTCACTAGCAGTATTTGAAGACTCGGCGTCTGTGTCTTTTTAAGCAGACACTCTGGTGGGCGGGGAGTTGTATCTCACCATGCTTCTGATTGGCATTTCTCTCAGACTAATGGTGCCAAGCATCTCTTCAGATGCTTATTAGACATTTCTACATCTTCTTTGGTGAAGTGTCTGTGCAAATGACTTGCCTCTTTTGAAAAGTGAGCTGCTTGTCATTTTATTGTTGAGTTTAAGATGGTGAGTTAGTGTTGTTCAAATCATCTTTATCCTGACTGATTTTTTTTTTGTCTGCTGTTTACATCACTTATTGAGTGGGCTGCTAACTCCTCCATCCATTATTCCTGAATTGGGTGTTCCTCCTTTCATTTTGTCAGTCTTTGTTTCCTGTGTTTTGGGACCATGATAAGTTGATGGAAGTTGAGTTTCTCTGAGCTATGTTGGGACTTGTTTTGTGCCTCAAGTCTTTGTTTCTCTGTTCCTTCATTATTGACCTCCTTTGTGTTAACTATTCTCTCATGGTTTGTTTAATTCATTTTTTCCCCTCGTGCCTCAGATGATTTTCTTAGTGACTGCATTTACAAATATGTGTCTTCAATGATCACAGTCTCCTTTGGGGCAGTGCTAACCGAAGTCTTGTAAAATACAGGACCTTGGTTCGCATTCNGCTCTAGCTCTCATTCCTCCTGAATAGTAAGCTTGCCATANGTGTTCACCTGCATAGACTGTGAATGCACTGTTTTAATATGAGTGCAAATACCTTGAATAATATGAATGTGAATAACTGCTTTATTCTATCATGTGATTTTTTTTGAAGACTTTAAAGGGAGAGGGGAAAATACATGNATACAACCTTTTGTTTCTTCCACATTAGTAACTTTTGTGGTGCTCTTTNTGTCTTACACTTTATCTATTTAATGGGGACACACAGGCTACAAAGTACATACAAGATTNAGAGGACAACTTGCTGGAGTCCACTCTTCCCTTCTACCATCTGGGTGGGCCCTGGGGATNAAATCCAGGCCATCAGCTTGGCTGCAGGCACCTTTATCTACTGAGCCATCTCTTTAGCCTTATTTCCTAGTGCATATTTGAATCTCTGCAGTGTTTTCCCCGCTTCTACCTGAAGGTATTAGTTTCGTATTCCTTGTAAGAAAGATGTAGCAGAAAATTCTGCCTTTATTATAGGACTAGATGTATCCCTCATGTGATACACGGTTCTTGGTTGATATTTTCCCCCAGTGCTTTAATTATATAATTTTACTGTTCCCTGGCCTTTGTTGTTTTTGATGGAAAGTCAACTGTTATTCTCCCCGAGGATCCCTAGTAGATGATGAATCTTTTTATTTTCCCTGTTGCTTTCAGTATTTTCTGTTGATCTTTATCTTTTAACAGACTGTAATTTCTCTGTTTATGAATCTAATGGTTTCCCCTACTTTGGAGTTTGTTGAAATTCCTGGGCCTCTAGATTCATGCCCCCCTAACATATTATTTCAGCTATTTTAATTTTTGTTACTTTTTGTCTGATACTTTCTCTTCTCTCTTAGTAGGACTCTTACTTCAGGTATATTGATATGTCTGGTGTCACAGTGATCTTTGAGGGACTTCATTTTTCTCCTTTATTCTGTAGAGTGGATAATATTAGCTAAGTTGCCTTCACATTCACTGACTCTTTCTTGGACTATCTCGTATTTCAGACTAAGCTCCTTGAAGTGGATCAGTCCTTTCATTTATTTTACTTTGCAACTACTGAACATCTGTTTGATTCTATTCTGGGTTATGTTTTTACTAAAATTATATGTTAAGTTATTAGCAATATGATTCTATCTTTTAAAGATAAATTTCTTTAGTTCTTTGAACATATTTATTATAGATTCAGTCATGGCTATGGCAAATACTGAGGCCAGTTCTAGACCATTCCATTTGACTGCCTTTTATTNCCTGAGTAATGAAGNGGTCATGTGTGAGTTTTGTTGTTATTTGTGGTGGTAGTGGTAGCGAATCTTTCTTTCTCTAATATTTTGTCGTTCTGCTTATTTTTTGTTGAAATCTTGACATTGAGGTTAATGGACTCACAATTATGGAGTCAGCTCTGCCCCATCCACAAAGTTCAGTGTTGGTTGTGTTTTATTGAATTCTATGCTTAGACTAAATCTGAGGAACTTGTCCTGTGTGCTNTGGGATGTGACTATTAACATCTGGGTTCCATTGTTTATTTCTGTTGTTGGTTTTGAGTTTTTTAAAATTATTGTTGTTTGTTTTTNAGCTTGGCTTCACAAGGATTGCTCTGTGCGTGAACAGTCAATGACTGGTCAGAGTTTGTGTTCCAGTCCATCAAACACCAAGGTTGCCCATCAAGCAGGGTTCAAGTTTCAGCTTGTACTTTTGTAATACTTCTTCCCATGCACACAAGCCAATACCCAGAAATGAGCAATGAACATGAATCTTCTCTTCATGTATTCATGTGCATGGCTTTCTGGTCAACCAGCAATATTTAGAGAGTTTCCTGAAGACTGTCTTTCGATTAGATTTCTGCCTAGTCTAATAATTGCTTGCTCTAACCTGGCTACAACTTAAGGTAGATGAGGTAGGTTTCCTTTCTCTGTTCCTTTACTATCTGTATTGCTATTGATTATCACTGGGTGGGTAGTGTTTCCTGTTCCACACCCCTCCCCCNAAATGANCTCTTGCCCCAGTGGGGCTGCTGGTTTGCATGGCCATCCTTCCATGAGGAACTTCCTAGCTGACCTGTNCAGAGGAGCCAGAACCAGAGGCCTCTTTTTCTTACCCAAGACTGAAAAGTTGTTCTGGAATAAATACTCTTCAATTTGTTATTCCCCTGTAATCAGTTTTCCAGAGTCTTAAAAAAGGCTACATTTGACAGCATGGTCATTATCATTGTTTTTTAAATTTATTTTTTAAATTAAAGTATAATTACATAGTTTCCTCTCTTCTTTCCTTCCCCCATCCTTTCCCTGTATCTCCCCTTGCTCCTCTCAAATTCATGTCCTCTATTTCTTTAATTGTTGCTACATATATACATATGTGTATAT
>LZPO01066386.1:31160-54880 GCA_001675575.1 Neotoma lepida | reverse complement strand
AAACGAAAACATAAAATTTGCTATCTTAATCATTGACAAGTATATGGTTTTGTGTTAAGTGTCATGGTGGAACTAATTAACAGAATTCTTAGTCTTGCAAAACTGACACTTTGTCCTTTTCACTGCTTCCCATTCTTGACCACCATGGCTCCTAGCAGCTTCTGTGTTCTGTCTCTGTGGAATCTCATGAGGTGCCCCATACCTCTGATTTCTTTTTATACTTCTTTTGCTTAATGCTGTATCTTCAAGGCTCTTGCATGTTGTAATGCGTTAGAATTCCCTTTATGTGTACATGTTCATATGGATGTATGTGTGCTAGTGTGGGGTGGTGTGTGTGTGTGTGTGTGTGTGTGTGTGTGTGTGTGTGTATAAGTATATGTGTTTGTGTGTATAGGCCAGAGGTCAATGCTGAATGACTTCCTTGGTCACTTTCACCTTATTTTTAAGGACAGATGTCTCACTGAACCCTGCTCTCATGGATTTGTCTAGGCTGGCTGGCCAGGGAACTCCAGACTTCAGTATGTTGCCACATCCCAGACACTGGGGATATAGATGTGTTCTGCTGACTCAGGCTTTTACATGGTTACTGGAGTTCTAACCTTTAACCTTGGGTCATCATACTTGCATGGCCCTTTACTGGGCGAGCTATTTTCTTTGGCCCTAGATTTTGCTTTCTAAAGGTGGAATGATATTCCATTATGTGCATATTCCACATCTGCCTGTGTTGCCTACCCCTCTGGGCTGTTGTGAATACTGCTGCCTTGAATGCACAGACAGNTGTCTCTTAGAATCTGTTTCAGTTCTCCTGGGTGTGGACCTGGAAGTGGAAAAGTTGAATTGTGAGGCAATCTATAATTCAGTTTCTTGAGAAACTGCCTTATTCTCTTCCATACTTCTACAGGGTCACTGCACAATTGCTCTGTGTCATTGATAATGAAACGAAGGCCACTGGGAGGCTCTAGCAGGAAATCTGAGCCCTAAATAGGAGACAGAAGTGTGGGGGTGCATGCTTACCANCCCAGCTGAGCCATCGTTCCTTTGGAGCCCTTACTCTCCCCAGGCTCTCTCTTGCTGGATTCAAATGACTGCCGTCTCCCCTCTTCCCTCTTTGGGGCTGAGGCTTGTGGTTCCCTGAGTCCTCTGTGCCTTAGTGAGCCTCACCCTGCCCTCTAGCAACTGTCTTCCCTTGGGTATACTTCAGTGGATGCCTTGAAATGCACTTCTTTATGGACAGGACCAGTCACTAGCAGAGAACCTGGGCACAGTGCAGCAACCATTCTTTACCTCANTCTCCCTCATCTGTTAACTACTTCCCTAAAGTTGTTGGCATGCCTACAAGGAAAGGCCGCCATTAAGTGTTTCCTAGTATTGAGTGATCACTGTATTCTTTGGCACGGTCTGTCTTAAGACTGCACCCGGTTGGGGGTCCCTGGAGCTAGTTTNTTACGGTGTAACCCCCTCAGATTCATCAGTTCTTGGTCTCTGGGCTGGAGGCACAAAAGCCAAAGATGATGAGAAAGAACAGTGTGATTAAGGATCCTAGATGGGCCGAGCCTTCCTCTCAGCGCCTNTTTGCTGGGCAGTGAGTCTGCCAAGCTGAGCTCTGAGAGGCTCTCGTCTCACAGAGGAGAGCTGCTCCAGGTCCCACCAGATCCTCTCNATGCTCTGCTGTCCTGATCTGCCCTTGGCAGGCAGGCAGCAGGATACTGAGTTACTATGGGTTTTGAAGGGTTTGGATTTCTGATGTGGAAGAGTCTGAGGGATNGCCTGTGCTTTCCCTAAGGGTCCAACCCGGAGGATGTAGCCCCCTTTGAGCTGATATTCTTGAGTCCAGCAGGAGAGAGAGCCTGTGCAGGAGAGGTGTCTGCCAGGGGAAACTGGTGAGGGACTGGGGGCAGGGACNAGATGCATGGTGCATGCCATGGCATCCATGCTTGCCACTCTAGCAGACTCAACGCACATGTGCACATACTCATTCACACACTTACACCCTTGTACACAGATGCAAATACACACTTGTGCACAAGCATGTGTGCATGTAAAGTAGAGTAGAAATGTCGCCCTTTCTGAAATTCCCCATAGTGATATCCCTGCCACACCCA
Source organism: Neotoma lepida (assembly GCA_001675575.1). NCBI lineage: Eukaryota > Metazoa > Chordata > Mammalia > Rodentia > Cricetidae > Neotoma > Neotoma lepida. The sequence continues at coordinate 52,778 of LZPO01066386.1, read as the reverse complement.
GATTACAAGCTTCTCCATTACCTCTATTCCTTGGAGTGAGTACTTAAACCTTAATTGAGCTGACGTTAGACAGGTTTCATTCTGAGCTGTGACCTGTATACTTGCAGTACTTGCCCAACAAATATTNGTTAAATATTTCAATACAGTTCGGTGCATAAATAAAGANACAAAGCCCCTAGTTTCATGGAGTTTACATTCTACTCTGGGGGTGAAATGGGGTGCAGGACAGACAAAACGGGAAGGAGTGAATNAGTAAACACCATAATTGCAAGTTCTAATTAGTGCTGGGCGTGGGGGTAGGGATTGTCACTGCAGGCAGAGGGAACCNTATGCTTAGAGACCTGTGGTAGAAAAGAAAGGAATCTACTACATAGAAAACAGCCACAGACTCCCATGACAGAGTGACCAGGAAAGAGATGGAGAAGGCAAGAGGTGGCCACGGTTGCTATTACAGCGACTGGTGGGCCTCATTAGCATCCTGCTGTGTGTTACTGGGTCATATTGGGACTCATATCTGTCTATCTCCANTAGGGATGGTGACCTGTCCATCTTGCCACATAGAAGTAGGCAACATATTTGCAGCAGTCAGATGAAAATACTGGCCTGGGGGATGGAGTGAAGGGCAGTGGAGAGAGAGAATTGAAAGGAATTTCTACATACAGTAGAGAGGAATCCCAGCAGATAGTGGGGGAAGGGAGAAGAGAGAGGAGAGGGGAGTGGAGAGTATCCAGGACACCCCTCTAGTTTCTGATTTCTCAAGCACTGAGAAGACAGAGCCATAACCAGTTCGGTTTCTTCTCTGCAGATAGGTTGAGCACTTGCCTGATGTCGCCTTCCTTNTCAAGGCAGAGAACCAGGTTTAGTGTCTTGAAGTGTGAACTACACCCTTACCTTTGGGGTTAACCTTCAGACTGTGGGCCCTGTTCCCATCACTTGCCTGGCTGTTTCTAGGCATGCTGAGTTCTGGGTGCTGAACAAAACCAGCCAGGAGCTCTGAGGCCAGAGGGGAGAGTTTGAAGATGACCAGTGCTAGGTGCCGTACCCAACGTTCACTCCTCTCTACCACAGTCTGAAGGAAAGCATCCCTCAGACATATTGGAATACAAAAAAAGCCAAGGCACATCTCACCATCCCAGGAGGCAAAAATGTCAGTGTGCAATTAAACTTTCCCTTGTGAGGGGGAGGTTTCTGGCCAAAGCATTAAAATACAGGTTGAGCATTCCTGATCCAAAAATACAAATCACAGAGTGCTCTAAAAATCTGAAAGTTGTTTGAGTAGCAACACATTGCTGTAAGTGGAAAATTCCACACCTGACTTCGTATAGTGGTTTGCAGTCAGAACGCAGGTGCACTCAAGACTCAGCATCAAATTAGCTTCAGGCTAGGTATGTCGTGTGAATGAAACATAAATGACTTTTGTGTTGGGACTTGAGATGCATCCCAAGGGGGTCTCATTACATATATGCAGATCTTCCAAATCTGNACATCTTTTTCATTCCAAACATTTCAGAGAACAGAGACTCAACCTGAAATAAGTTAGGAACTAAAAGCATATTTGATTTGGTAAGCCTATCAAAGACAGAAATCTAAAAGTTTTCTTTAAAAAGAATGAGGGGCCAGGAAGACAGCTCACTGTGCAGAGTGCTTGCTCGCTATGTAAGCATGAGGACTGGTCTTCCATCCCAAGCACCCACATAAAAAGGTCTGGTGCATCAGCACATACCTATAGTCCTCNAGAAACAGGAGGATTCTGGTTGGATCATTGCTAGCCAGTCTAGCTGAATCTGGTGAGCTCCTTCAGTGAGAGAGGCCTTCTCTAAAACAAGGTGGAGATGGGAAACCTGATGTTGACCTCTGTCTCACAATACAAGAGAATGAGAAAACCACCACCAGTAGTCACATGTTCANGGACAGTAGCCTGTGTGTACAGAGACAGAGAAAGGCCAAACATTATCAGAAGCCCNACTCCCTTTGACACAGTATATTCAGTGCACCTGCTCTGATAAAACAAGCATGAAGTCACTGTACACTAAGAACTGAGTTGTCATCAGAGGACCTCAAGTTACAGAATGCTGGAGTCAGGAAAATGATGGAATCTTTGCCAACTCAATAGGGGTAATGTTTAGGGGAGGGGTCTTTAACTTTAGAATGTATATCAGAGAATGGTGCTGGCTATTTTTGTGTCGACTGGACACAAGCTAGAGTCATCTTGGAAGAGGGAACCTTGATNGAGAAAAGAGCCCCACCAGATTGGACAGTGTGCAGTTTCTTGACTGATAATAGTTGATATGAGAGGGTCCAGATCACTGTAGACAGTGCCGGGTGGTCCTGGGTGCTCTAAGAAAGCATGATAAGCACTACATGGAGGGCAAGCCTGTAAGCAGCATTCCTCTGTGGCCCCTATATAGTTCCTACCTCCAGGTTCCTCCCGTGACTCTCTTGGATTTTGGACTAAGCCAAAGGTGAAATAAATCCTTTCCATCCTCAGCTGCTTTTGGTCATGGTGTTTTATTACAGCAGTAGATACCCCAACTAAGACAAGAATAAAGTTAAAAAAAAAATCTGAAACTTCCAAAGAACTTAGAAGAATTAGAGTAGATTTTTCTAGCCATGTCTCTGATGTAGCATTGTTACATTCAAAAGGAAGAAAGCAATTGGAATCCACTTTCCCAGCTAACTTTCAGTGATACTTAAAGGCTACANAGCAAGTTCAGTTGACTCCAGTTACCAAAATTCTCTTTCCAGTTACGAAATGTCTCCCCTGAGAAAAGGTGGACCTACATCCTTCCAGGAATGTTCCCCTGGAGGGAGCTTGCTGTGGTGTCTATAGTGTGTGCTCCTGGGGAAAGTGTAGGATCAAATGTGTGTGAGTGTGAGCGAAGTCAGGCAGAAGGTGCTCGTGGTCTACTCCTCCATCCTCAGCCACACCTAGAGCAGAGAACACTCTCTATATGGGGCCCAGGTGACCACAGCATAGGATGGGAACGAGAGCTGTGTGAGCTAGCTGGTCTCCGCCTCTTGCATCTCCTTTTCTGTTTCACAGGGATGTAGAGCTCAGAGAATGCCTTGTCACAGGAAGCTCAGCCTTTTGGAACAGCCACATTTACCCTTTTGGGGACTACTTTCCTTTATGAGGCTCCTGTGATAAACACCTTCCATGCCCAGGATGATCTTCTCAGGATGTGTGGCCCACAATGAGAACCACACGGAAGAGTGGCTGATCTTTGACCTGGGAATCCAGTTTGACCGTGTGGCTCTCTGTGCAGTGTTGAGCTCTCTCGGGCCTTTCTGGAAGAGAGTCCTGTGTTCTTAGTTTGGTTCTATGCCTCATGCATGGTTAATGGTGCCCCACACACCTGCTCTTACATCCTCTCTGTTCTGTGGGTTCTATGGTAGATTTCCTGCAGGGAGCTCTCAACTGGGCACATAAGAAAGAACACTAGGAGCTGATTGTCATCGTCAGGGAAATGGCTCTGCCAACAGTGCTCCTTTCCTTTGTGGCAAGAGCGGCAGACCTGGCCCATCAGCCTTTAGTCATTTTTTTTCTTTTAGTGCATCTCGGGGTCTGTGAAAAGCAAAGTCAGCTTTTGGCCTCAGCTCTGATCTCTCTTGGCTTCTCTGGAGCAGCATGCCTGGGACAGGGAGTGGCTGTGTCCCTAAGGCAGGCCTCTTTTAGCCCTANCTGTACCCCCATGGCCTTCATGCGTGTTCCCNGTGCTTGCTGGTGACATGGTGATTTCTGCTTGGTCTGCACAATGCAGAGTGCTATCTTGGGATCTGTGCCTGACAGAGCTNCTGGCAAGTCCCTGGTGCCTATCAAACTCCAGGAAGTGACAGCAATCTAGTAGACAGAAGCCTTTCTAGTTCTAAGGGAGCATTCTTGTTGGGCGGTGAAAACCTAAGATGGCAGATACAGCCAAATAGAGAGAAGGAAGAAGGGATTTTTCNCTTCCTTCTCAAGCCATCCATATTCTTTAACCCATGAGCCAGTAAGTTAGTAGAAGGCCCTGGGCCCTGGCAATGGCAGCCTTTCTTCTGGGCCACCTTTCTCACCACTGCCCTCTCCCTGGTAGATTGATATGCACCTGCTAGCATGGGCCTCAATGAGCCTCTATGTCCAGCTGCTAGGAGATGCAAGACTTTTAAGAGTCAGAGGTACTACCAAAATGTGTGTGGTGTGGTGCCAGCACCCAATTCTTGCCTGTACCTTCCAGGTCCTGATGGCATATAGTCATGTGGCACCACTAAGAAGGATGGCAGGCATCATTAGTCAGGAATATGGGGGTTCCCAGGCCACACTCCTGTGCTTTCCCAAGGAAGAACTCACTGGAAAGGCAGGGCATAGAGGGGTCTTGATAGACAATGTGTGTCATTGTGCTTTGGGTTATTACTGCTGAGAAAGGGAGTCTATCCCTAAGACCATAGGCTTTCAGGTCATATCAGGGAGCTGGTCAACCTGCTGCTGGCCCTGTATTTTGAGCCTTAGATAAGTGGGGTCCCNAATACATGTAAACTGAGGCAGGGTAGGANAGGGGCTACCATAGAGGGTGCTATGCAGTGAGATAGGACGCATCCCACAAAGACTATGACTCCCATGGGCTTCTGCCAACAGTTCTATGGCCTAGACCATTCTTTCTAGCCACCCAAGGTTCCTAGTTTGTAAATGCACTTGAGTTCTCCATGCTCCACCTCCCCTCAGTGTTTCTTCCTCTGGAGCACATACTCGTTTGTCTGGTTTCATTTGTGTCTGTTACTTTACAACCTGTCTGACGACTCTTGTTCCTGTCCCCTGCCTTTNGCATGAGCACTGGTGAATGTGTCATTACCTGAGCATCTTTGACACTATTGAATTTCATGGTGAGAGGGATACTGATTCTTCTTTAGTGATCTGATGACAGATGTCTTGGGAAATANAGCCAGGGAGCTACCCTGTGTGACTCTAGTGACAGGCAGCTAATCTCGAGCCTGAGAAAGACAAAAACAAACTAGAATTGTTTCTCTGGCTTTTTCTTCATTCCACAGGGACACTTAAGCTAGTGTATGCNTTCTTATGCTGCAGTCAGTTCCTATAGTGCCTTGGGGGACGAGATGCTTTGAAGCTGAGGATAGATCCTTATACTTACTTTTAGGGAGATATAAGTCACATCCTACACTCGCTTTTGGACTCCATAGACAACTACACACATATACACACACACACACACACACACACTTAAAAAACAAAAATCTTTTTGAGTGAATACAGCTCTGATCCCCCTTGAGTTGTCTTCTGTGTAGACGATGCATTTCACTTTCCCTAGATGATCAACTCAGATGTGACTGCCCAGTGGTGTGGTAACGCCGTGGGAGCTGTCTGTCCCCCACAGTGACCCCACCATTTTACTTTTCTGGCAGTTCTGTCAATAGCTTCCAGTTTCTTCCCAGCCTGAGTGTCAACTGTGTTGCTGTGTGANGTGGTTTGCAAGTGCACAACCTTCATCATGTTGAACATCACTTTACGGTACTCTTGGACATTTTTGTGTTTTTTTTGGAAGAAATGTCTGTTTGAATCCTTTATTTGTTTTGCACGTATGTGCATGTTCATGTGTGTTCAGGTTGTTCATATGCAGCATGATGTATCTTTGAAAGACAAACTTGGCTGTCATCCCTCAGGAGTCATCCACATTGTTTTGTGAGGCAGGATCTCTCCCTAAGCAGGAGCTTGCCAAGTATGGCCAGCGAGCCCTAGGGATCTGCCTCACTAGTGCGGAGATTGCAAGTGTGTGCCGCTGTGCCCTGCTTTTCTTATACTGATGCTTAGTGGTGGTTGGGGGTAATCAAACCCAGATCCCCGTGCTTACAAAGCAAGAATGTTACTCACTGAGCCACCCTGCCTGCCTTTATACTACTTAAAAATTTAAGTAATTCTTTTTATTGTTGAATTATAAGACTTCTTAATATTGTCTAAATACTAAGCCCTAAATATCTCCTTCCATCCTGAGACTTGTCTTCAGTATACATTTGGAACTTGCACTGTTCACCACACCAGCTTCTGGCAGACCACCAAGGAGGCTAGCACTTCTGAAACTCCACCATGGAACGATTGCACNTCTGCCTCAGTAGTGCTTAGGCGAGTGCCTAGCATGAAGTAGGAACTATAGAGCTGAGGAGAGAAACAAATGATTCTCTTTTGCCTTTTTCTGAAGGCAGAAACAGGTCTGGGTAAGGTAGGCCAAAGTGGATAATGAATTGCCTAGCAAAACCACAGAGGCCAAAGCTGCAAGATTGCTTTCTGAAGCACCTTGTACCTGGATAGTATTTTTAAGATCAATGAAGGCGAGATGGGAGTACAGAGCAGGGCTTGCAGCTGTGTTTGGGATGTGGCAAATACACTTTCCTGAAATCGATGGAGTGACTGTGCAGAGCCCGGGAAACGCTGTGTAATTATCACACTGAGAATTACCGTTGTCACATATTGATTCCATCCTCTCAGCACGGATTTGTAGGTTTCCTCCTGCTGGCGACACTGCTCTGTGACATTTCCGGAGTCTTGGGTGTGGTGCTTTCACCACACTGCTGGGTGCAGAAGGAGAAAGGGGNTCAAATCTCATATGGAGATCCATCTACACTCAGAACCTTGGTCAGGGAGAGAGCTGGGAGGGTCTCAGATTTAGAGACATGGTGGGTCTGTGCCNCTCTGGGGTTGGCATCACTGTCTGTGAGAGTGGTCTCAAGTGCCCTCTTAATAGTTACTATGAGACTCCTTGTAGGGAGGACTTACCATCCTACAGATAAGGCTAGGAGGGAGAGGTCCTTAGTCTCCAGAAAGGTGGCCCTGCTCATCCCAGTACAGGAAGACAGCCATTTCTGAAGTAGCAAACGTAAGTTAGAGAGTCCCTCCCGTGCTTAATTTGTGGTTTTTTCGTCCATGATATATGTTCTTGTTGAGGTCCCAACCTGTACCAGGAAAAGTGTGTTGGGCTTCTGGGGAGATACATGAAATGCAGCCACAGTCCTGGAGTGGAGTGTGTCCTCCTGGGGTCTCCCAGACAGGAAGCAAAGGAAGAATCTTTGAGTGGAACAAAGGCTGGAGCCGGATGGCAGGCTCAGGACGCTTTCTCCAGCACAGAAGTGGAGCTGCAGGGAAGGGTCAGCNTCTTATTAAGAAGATAAGGCTTGGTGGGATGGCAGCTTCTCCTACTGAAGCCTGTNAGAAACTTCAGAGTGTGTGGATGACGGTGGCTGATGTCACCAGGCATAGTGAGAGGAAGATTAGCCGTGATAAGTCCACATTAACTCTAAGCTCCACAAGAGGTTTAGGATGGGGTGACTTGGGTTTTCAGTGCTGTTCTTGGGGTGGGGTGACACCACATGCCCACAGTGCCTGTAAATGTCTGGAGAAATTGCCTGCCCTGGGGACTGGAAGCCCTTCTTCACCCTACACTTTCTGCTAATGGGCCTGTCTTTGGAATGGTATCTTCTTTGCTGGTAAGAATGTGGGGATGGCTGAATTCAAATTCAAGTGTTCTCAAACTGTCCACTTTGGGGACTCTTGGACCCTTACAAATCATTGAGGACCTCAAAGACCTGGTGATGACACAGGTTATGTCTATGGATGTTTACCATATTAGCAGTTTGAACCAGACAGGTATGAGGTCTTCGAGCATGTCTTTCAGAAGCCTGCATGGCAGGCTCAGCAGAGAGCAAACACTCCCAAGGCAGATTTGATCTTAGCACTATGATTGCTATAGGATAGGAATGGTTTTGACCTCTCAGATGCCCCCATTGGGTACTGGAGGCCCTTTCATTCTCAAGCTATGGTTTGAGAATCTGCTGGGATAGAAGGCACATGGGTACCACATTCTACCACATCCTAACTTGTCTGAGGAACTTTTTACCAGGATCATGCTCTGGCCTCCCCTCAGCTCCTGATTCTTACAATCTCTATGGAATGAATAAGACAGATTATAGTACAGAAGACAAGCAGAGGGTATGTAATGATATGAGGCCTTCTCAGGCATAATAGTAGACAGTGGCTAGAGATGCCATGTGGAGGCAAAGACTGTCTAGGGGTGAGAATAAACAATGGCTAAAGGCACCATGTGCTAGCCTATGCTTGGTAGTCTTTATATTATTTTGAAAGCCCTGGCTTTTCTGAGTAGCATTTCCCTGCCAGGGTGTTGGGTAGACCCATTTGGATTAACTCTTAAAGNAAGGGATGGATGATGGTATGTCTTTTTTCTTAAGATGTTTTGGGTAGTTTAGAATGGTATGTCTCCATCCAGGGCCTGAGCTACAACTCAGATCCCATTCTTTGGTCTAGTAATCAAAGTTCTGCGGTTTTAATTCCTGGTTAACAAGTCATCGATTAGGAAGCAGGGAGGCGTCCAGCCTCAATGATCTTCAAGACTGCTAATATCTTTACAGCTACCTAGCATTGGCAGTTGCTCAGGTTAACTAACCTCTGTCTACAAAGCCGGCAGGTTCTGAGTAATGTCTTCTGGCTTTGACCCTGTGTTGTGGGGAGGCACATGCCACACTAAACACTGAAGTATTAGCCTCCACATTTTTCAGAGTCCATGTTTCTGTGAATAGTTGGAAGGGTCGGTGTTGGTGGCATAACTATGATAAGGCCACATAGAAACAGTGACAAGTGGCTGGGCCAACTTGGAGCATTGTAGACTTCCTGAGAGGTAAACCCAGGCACAGACTGGAAGAAAAAGAAGAAGGTGTAAAGTAGGTGAAGAGCAGCACTGTGTGCTGAGGCAGTGGCCCGAGAGGGATTTTTACCAGGACAGGAGTCCCTGGGATCAATGCCCAGGAGGGCACACTGGAGGACAAGGGCCTTCCCCTTCCTGTTCCAACACGGAAGGGATCTCAGAATAAGAAGTCTCTGGCTTGTCTGGACACTAGAGGACCATTCTCCTAAGAGTGTCCCTCACCTTCCATTGACCCACAGCACACAACCATGTCTCCCGATTCCAGCCATCTTCCCCAGGTACTGTGACCTATGTTGTCCCCTTTGCCTAGGACCCTTGTCATACATTCTGTGCTCTCACATTCTGTTCAGCAGTCTTTGTTCACCTCACCCACCCACATGTGGATGAGGCCTCCTGTCTGTCCTGCCTCCTGCATAAGCATAACAGAAGTTATTCACATTGTGGCTCCTCTCCTGGGCTTTTCCACTGCAGCCCCTCATCTGGTCCTCTCCTGTGGGCTGGTGCTTATGGTTATCTTACAGGCAGGGAAACAAAGGCCCAGAGCATCAGAAGGCCACATAGCTAGGGCAGGGTAGCANGGCTGGAATGTCAGCATAAAAACCCTGGTCCCAACAACCCCAATAGGCTGAGTTTAGCCACCTATTCCAGTACACCAACTAAAGAGACATGAAAGGTGGCTGGAGATGTAGCTCTCCAAAGTGCTTGCCTAGCATGCCCAAGGCCCTGGGTTTGATCTGCAGCACTGCGTAAAAACTGGCTTGTTGGTACATGTCTGTAATGTCACCACTTGGGAAATGAAGGCAGGAGGATTAGAAGTCCAAGATCATCCTCCACCCCAGGACCACACAGTAAGTTCAAGGCCAGCCTGGGATAGAAGGTGGAGTGTGGCAGAGATTGTAGAAAGTAGAGAATAAATATTTAATCACTATGCATTGGGGGTAGCTGGAGAGATGGCCCAGAGTTTAAGAGCACTGGCTGNACTTCCAGAGGTCCTGAGTTCAGTTCTCAGCAACCACGTGGTGGCTCACAACCATCTGTACTGAGATACAGTGTCTTCTTCTGGCCTGCAGGCATACATGCAGACTGAGCACTGTGTATATAATAAAGTATACATTGGGGAGATGAGCAGTGACCCCAAATTCTTCTAAAGAGCCAATACTTTTGAGCAAAAGCAGAGTCCAAGTGTATTACAGTTGGACTGGCAAGAGCCTTGAGTCTGGCTGGAGTTTAGATGCTGCCCTCAGCTACTTCTCCTTCCTGCCATTTTTCTTCTGGGCCATGTGTTTACATCCCTGGACCAGATGAACAGTAGGTGCTCATTATCAGTTTGGTACATGACTTTCTCTTCATCCTCCCCCTTCCTGGGCATCATGCCTCATGCCTCTGACTTGAAGAAAGAAATGAGTAATGGAGAGGATGAAAAGGATGAAACCGTGTGAGTGTCACATGTAATGGTGGCATCTTTAGGGGCAGTGAGATCTTAAAGACAGGATAGGCGCTGAAGCCATGCTAAGTGCTGGAGCCTGCACTTCTGAGGTGGGNTTGTGCACTGTCTTAAAATCCTCTCCAACCAAAGATGCGTTGTTTTCTCTGTTACCCAAACCAGAGCTCCCTGGGGCCAACACTCTCCAAGCGCAGCCCTGGGCTGTGAATTCCCAGAAAGAACATGAAACAGAGAAACACTTGTCAAGATGGTGGTCAGAAGGCCCATTTTTGAGTATGGGCTGGGGTCCGAGACCAGTTTCTGAAGGCAAACCAGCAAAAGCCTGACCATGGTCCTGGCTTTTTCTCTGACTTTCTGCTNGTGCTGGCTGGTTGCTGAACTCTCCAGAAATCATTATGGCTTGGGGGCTGGGGGGTCTTAACTCCCCATTGGGAGCCAATGATTGAGGGATGCTCTCTGCAGATAGACCCAAAGGGTTGGAGACAGAAGGCTAATGTCAGCAATTTTACATTCCCCATGCTGGGCAGCCCGNGCAGCCCAGTTCTGGATTTCCCCCTCCAGCTCTGCATATCAGCTGGCATATTTATTTGGAAGCAGAGTAAGCGGAAATTTTCAAAGGGAAGCAGTTTACAAAAGATGAGAAGAATATACGTTGGGATAAATGGTTCATCTGGCAGTGGGACCCAGCCTCTGGTGTGGCGGGAACTTTAACATCTCGTGAGCTTGCAGAAGGGAACTTGGCCTTCCTTTAGCATCTTAGAGAAAGGATAGATGTGTCCCTTACTGAAGCCAGAATGCCACCCACTCCCAAGGAGAAAGAGCCTGAACCCTATACCTATGCCATTTCAGTATTATGGGGAGATGTTTGTTTTCTCTGCCCAGTCACCTTTGGTGACCTTGTTGAAGCATCCAGAACTTCTAGGGCCTGGGCTAGGGCTGTAAACTTCCACCCAGACTCCTGGGTGTCTGCCTGGTAGTAGACTGTAGCTACTAACTGTGGAGACAGAGTAAGCATGCACCAGTTTTGTCCCAGCTGTGGAGCAAGGCTTCTGANGCCTCTTACATCACTCAGGCTCAAAACTCAAAACCTTGTCTTCTTGCAGCCCACAAAGCATTATGGGATCAGTCTTTCTACCAGTTTATTTATTTATTTTTATTTTTGGAGTTTTGAGACAGCATCTCATTGTGTAGCCTACAGTGGCCAGGAACTTACTATACAGCTTACATTAGCTTTGAACTCCCAGTAATCTTTCTGTCTCAGCCTCCCAGGNGCTAGGATTGCAGGTGTGAGCCATTACCATGCCTAGCTTCCCTTTGCTTTCTGATCTTGTTTCCTGCTGGGCCCTGGTTGTTTTCTTACTATAGCCTTAAGGATGTCTGACATTCCTCTTATACATAAAACATATTCCTACCTCAGGACCTTTGCACCTGCTATTCCTGTCCGCTGAGTGATCTTAACCCCAGTGTCCTTCTGGACTTCCTTTACTTGGCTAAGATATAATCTCATCAGACAGACCCTGTTGACCATACATAAGAAGGGTGGAAGGAAGAAAGGGAAGAAGGGAGGGAGAGAGGAAGGAAGGAAGGAAGGGAGGGAGGGAGGGAGGAAGGAAGGAAGGAAGGACGGACGGACGGACGGAAGGAAGGAAGGAAGGAAGGAAGGAGAAAGAAAATTCTGTATCTGGCATAAGAAGCCCTGGGTTTGAATTTGAGTCCTTCTGGCTCCTGCTGGGCGTAGCTGGGATCTTAGCTTCCTGTCAGAGCACTGTTTTCTTCACTTGGACAGTGAAGAGCNATGCCTTACTTGGGTGCTTGGTATTTTCTAATTCTTGTGGAATCATTCATTTCAGACAAACAGAGGAAAGCTTCTCTTTTGGACAGCCTCACTAAGATATAATTTGCATGCTGTAACATTAACCCATGTAGTGCATGTATTTCAATAGCATCACGCGGCTATTGGACAACTCAATTTGAGAACATTTCCAGCATCTTCCTATGAAGATGGACTCCATCTCCTCCTCCATGCTGGCATTTTGCCTAGTGCGCGCATGCTGTCACAACCACTGTAAGTCCATATTAGCCAATATTCTTCATGATTTCTTATCCTCCGAGTCCCTGGCAAGACGTCTACTTTGCACCTTTAAAGTTTGGCTTAATATTGGAATTCCATATGTATGGAATCATACACAATATAGCTGCTCATGACAACCTCTTTCCCTTGCCATAGTGGTTTGAAGGTTCATCCAGGTTATAATCTATCTGTACTTCATTGTATATATGTACTTCATTCATATATGCTATTGTATGGATATACTACACTTTGTTTACCCATTCATCTATCAATGATCAGCATTTGAGTTGCTTCTACTTTTTTGAAAATTGTATTTTATTTTTAACTCTGTGTGTGTGTGTGTGTGTGTGTGTGTGTGCGCGCGCGCGCACGCGCGCGCGCAGGGGCAGGGTATGTGCATGAATGAGTGCCCACAGTCAGGAAGAGGGTGTCAGATATCCTGGAACTGGAACTCTAGGTGTTTGTGAGCTGCCTAATAAGGGTGCTAGGAACGAAACCTGGGTCCTTTAGACAAGAATCAGAAGGCACTCTTAGCTGCTGCTGTCTCCCCAGCCCAATTACACCTTTAAAAAAAATGATGTTTTCATAGATGATTTGAGAATCCCATACAATGTACTCTGATCATATTCATCTCCCTCCCACACCTCCTCTAGATCCTCCCCCACCTTCCTACCCACCCAACTTCATTGTCTGTCCATCTACCTGTCTATCCCTTCTCCCTCCCTGCCCCCTCCATCTCAGCCATTCCAGTTTGTATTGGCCAACTACTCCTGGGTATAATGACTACCCTGGAGTGTGGATATACAGCAGGTGTCACACCATTGAAGAAAACTGATTCTCCCTCTCCCAGCAGCCATCAAGTGCCAAGAGTTCCTCAGGTGGGGATGGGACTTCAGGACTCCATCTCCTCCTCCATGCTGGCCTTTTGTCTAGTGCGCGCATGCTGTCACAACCACTGTAAGTCCATATGCGCATCTGGCCTGCTGTGTCTGGAAAACGGTTTCCTTGATGTCATCCTCCACCTGTGGCTCTCTCACAGTCTCTCTGCTTGCCCTTTAAGAATGGTCCTTGAGCCTTGAAGGGAGGGATGCAGTATGGACAGCCCATTTAGATCTGAGCGCTCCACTGTCTCTTCCTCTCTGCATGTTGACCAGTTGTGGATCTCTGTGTTCGTTGCCATGGTGTTGTGAAGAAAGTTCATGTGCTCTGGTGTGGAATAAGGCAAGCTTTTATTGTACATGTGCAGGCTGGTTTGCTGGGTGTGGGTCACACCTGTGTCAGGCCCCAGATACCCCAGGAGTTGTGAAGTGAAGTGGGTCAAGCAAACATCTTTAAATGCTGTAGTCCTCAGCCCAGCAGATGCCCTTCTAACATAGGCCTGCTTTCCCTCTCTTCATCCAGACACCACATCACCCCTCCCCATCTCTTGCCTAGCTGCTCCTCTGTCTGTCCCCAGCTGTCCTACAATGCAGCCAGGCAGCATCCCTTTACCTGTTCTCATGGGTGGTCTTCTTACTTTCCCCCACAGAGTACAGCTTGCCATTTTGCTGAGAGAGCCCTTGACTGTCAGCAGACTTATCTGAAATAAGTGTTCTTTACATTTTCAGTTTTGTATCAGGCCGGGCAGTTTCTTCCTTTCTTTCTTTTTCCTAATTGCATTAACTGTGACCCCAGTAGAATACACAAAGCATTTCTAGACTATTTATTAAGCCTTGACGGCTAGAGGAGATGTGATAGCATGGAAACTGTCTGCCAAGTTCTTCTGTTTGAACTTCACAGGGTTTTCTCTTGGTTTTCCTAAAGAAAGCCTTGATTTCTCTGATCTGCATGGAAGTATCTATCTACTGAGAGTGGAGAGGAGTGTGACANTATCAGACCCTACCCTGGGACCTTTGTTCTTATTCTCTTCCACCTCCCAGGCCTCTGCTCCTCTGCCTTCCCAACAGAGAGACCTTCCCCAAGCACCCTTTCCCTACCTAGCAGTTGCCCTTTCTCCTGGTCCCTTTCCTTGGCTTTCTTTCCTTTCCTAGCACTTACCTTTACTGCTCATGCTATATATCTCTTTGGTTTTGTCAGAAAGCTCGTCCCATGAGCACACAATGCCATAATTATATGTTTAAAGTTTAAAGTGTTTCTTAGTGTAGAGAACAGAATAGTAACTGCCTATGGGGTGAATGCCTGGGGCGAAGGGAGTCTGATTCTCACAGTACAGGGAAGAATGCAGGCTGGAGATTACTTGACAATTACTTGGGTCACAAGGGAGATCATAGCTGGGCCAAGAGCTACTCTTAGCCCTTCNGGGTCCCACTGTGGCCCTCTGTCTCTCAGGCCTACAGGACTCAAGTTCTGCGGGGACTCTGGATATTCCCAAAAGATACTGGAGTGCAGCAGGAGGTGACATGTGAAGTAGCAACCGGTGACCCCAGAGTGGAAATTTTAAGGGCTGTGGAGCAAGGATTTCCTGTGGTGCAAAAAGGAAAACAGGAAACCTGGAAAACTTCCCCAAAGCTGTGGAGGATACTTGGTAGGCAGAGCAAGGANGGAGGGAGGGAGGCGCATGTGGTGGAAATGGCTTGGGGGAGATCATAGACCTGGGACAGATGCCGAATGACACGTGATGAGTCCCTCTCAGGCTGGTCTGTGTCCTCCTTGCCCAACAATATATCCTGAGAGTCCCGGAGTGAGGGGCTCACACTGAGGGAAGACTGCCTTGATGGAAGAAGGCATGGACAGTGAGAACAACACCCTCGCTAACATGGGTCAGATGTGAGCTGTGCAGAGGGGCTTTAATGCAGTGGCTATAAACTATGGGCAAGGGACTCTGCTTGTTTGCCATGTATCAAAGAAAGTTCAGGCAAAGGGAACGTATGGTGGTTCCAGAAAATTCTTTGAAGATGACANACTTACCTGGAACATTCCATTTGTCACATGAGCTTAGAGTCATCATCTGTACTCTAAAAGTAGGAACAGTTGCCCTGTCATTTGTAAATGGTTGTTTTTGGTCAGTTTTAGAAAGAACATTTAGTAGTGTCTCATATTCTCTCCTATTTTTAGTGTATGGGTACTGGCAGCTGCTGTAACAAGCAAGCCCTCACACACATAGTTGCTAAAANGNGTATTTTGTGCTCAGGTGAAGTCCAGAGTAGGTTTGACTAATACATGGCCTGTCCTCCTCTAGTGATGGCACTTGCCTTCTTAGAATTGCCATTGTCAATAGGACATTACTTTCAAGACCCCTGTGTTTGTTTGCGTCAGGGTGTGGGAAGAAAGTGGTGTGGGAAGTCATNTGAGCCAGGCCCAAAGTGGCACAGGTTTCTGCCTCTTGCATCTCAGTAGTTGTAGCTTCGTCCTGTGTCCAAACCTGGAACTGTGAGCGAAGTACATAAGTCATAAGTTCAGAAAGCAGCAGAATCAAGCTCCGCTGTCAGCCAGCCCTTGTCTGTCTCAGTGAGTCAGTATTAATGAACCATACCCAGAGTTTCTTAGGAACTTCAGAGCGTTTCTTAGAAATTCTTTCCTCTGATTCCCAAGTTGCAGGTGAAGACATGGAAAGCAAGAAATGCTAATAACTTGCCTAAGGCACAGGGTGGGAGTAGGGGCGAGTGCCAGACTAGGATCCAGCATGCTCAGGCTCATCCCATACCTGACTCTGTGCTTGCTCTTCANGAGGAACGGAGTGTGCCCAGAAGCCGNGTGACTAGATGCTCTTCTGTGTGTCAGTGTCATGCCAGCTCTGGGGAAGATCATGGCTGCTATGATGGAGGGCACACTGGAGCCTCGTGTCCTCAATGGCAGCAGGCTGGTTGGGCAGAGAGAGTTGAAAAGGTTACCGTGGGGNTGGTGGAGTCTTCAGTGTTTGGGGGAAGAGCTATATATTGCAATCCAATACCCCAAAGCCAGTCTGTAGCTCCTCAGGGAACCCTTGATGGGGACACATTTCCCTGGAAGATGAGACGTCGGATGAGTGCACTGAAGGACATTTAGACCCTGCCAGGGCCTCAGGAATACACTCTCAGGTGATCAGCAGTCTCATATGGACTGCCAAGGCCTTTTCACTTCGGCTCTTCAGCAACATCCTTTACCTACTGCTCACTTTGTAGTGGAGGATCCAGGCTGCCTTCTTCACTTACCGTGGTTTTTTTCTTTTGCTGTGTTGCTGACCTTAACATGGCCAATCCTGGCCAGCTTATTGTATGCAGTGGGAGTTGGCAGCCTTGGCCTTGGGGAGGCCCCGCTAGAGAAGTACAGAGGCAAGACACATGATTTCCCTACAGGAACATGCAGATTGTGGCAAGTGAGCAGGGTGTGGGGGCCAGTNCTTATGAATGACCAGGGTACATCTCTAAATTCCTCCTTTAGAGGCAATGGGAAGGAAGGCACTCTGGCCATTTGAGGTCATCTAGTCCTGGGTGGCTCTGTTCCAGCCCCTACTCTAGTGGAAGCAGGGAGGGAAACTAGCTTCGAAGCCCCAGAGGGGATTTTGTGAAGCCTGCTTGTTCTGTGTCATCTTCTGCAGCCATGCTTCGAGCCTGTGCATTTCATNCTGCCTGGTTCATCCCGTGAGTCACCCCGGAGGCATCGGAGCCTCGTCACTTTGGCAGCTGTAGGGCATTTGTGCCTGGCTAATTATGGGCAGCTCTGATCCGAAGCAACAAGGTTGGAGTTGAGATAGGTTGAAAAATGGCCCAGACAGAGGCAGAGGTTTGGACTGGCAGCCCTGCCTGCACAGTGGCTGCACCCGTAGCTGGGATGAGGTCAGGGCATGTTTGCTTCATGACAGATTGGGGACACTGAGAAAAGAGGAGGTCAGGCTTTGTACTGGCCAGTCTAGTTCTGATGCCTAAGCAGATAGAAGTTCCTAGCCAGGGAAGCCAGGAGCGGGGCAGCCCAGAGTTTAAGCTGAAGAGAATTCTAACGGCTCGTATTCAGGTTTGTGCTAATGTGTCTCCAAGGAGTATCACACTGCAACTTCACAATGTGCCTGGGGGAGGCAATCTGCAAGAGCTTGGTCAAGATTTGCAGTTATAGAGGCTTGAGGAGATGGCTCGGTAGGTAAAGCCCTTTCCCAGAGCCCACATAAACACAGATGAGGCAACATGTTTGCAGTCCCAGCACTTCTACAATGACATGGCAGGCAGAAAGAGGAGAATCCTCAGCTACCCTGGAGTGCACAGCAGCAAACAGCAAAAGACCCTGTCTCTCAAATAGTGTGGAAGACAGGAGCTGACATTGGAGTTTGTTGTCTTATCTCTACATATGCACCCTAGAACAAGTGTGCACTCCACACACGAAGAGTTTTGAAAACTTGCATTTCTGAGCAATTCTGAACATAACCCCATNAGAGTACATTGTCCAGCACCCTAATTCTGTAGGCTCTGGTTTGCCTTGCATCATTAGATGGTGNTGTGCTTTATAAAGGCAACTCCTAGGAGCATTAAATTGAATGGGGCCCAGGAGAGCAGTAACAGTCTCTGATTCCATTTAACCTGGTGTATGAGATTGTCCTAGCACTGGAAGGCATCCATGCCTGGGCATGGGTGACACTTGGTAAACCCAACAGCTGGCACTATGCATGTCAAGAAATGTTTTTCTCCCTAGGCTGGAAATTGGCGGACTGTAAGTACCAGTGACTTCTGTGTGGAGCTTTGGCTGTAATGACATTGTACACATTCTACATGGCATCTCACTTCCAAAAGCCTTGTACACACAACCCCCTTTGTACATCAAGGGAGCTGGGATGTAAGTTGTGTTTTTGGACTCAGCTTTTAAATAACTTTTATAAAGAGTATTAAAACTGTCTTGTAAATGATCTGGAAGTAGTGAACTCTGATCTCTAAGTGCCTTTATATATAGTACTGATATTTTGTGGGACTGGAGAAATGGTTTAGCAGTTAAGAGCTTGTTCTGATCTTACAGAAAACTTGAGTTTGGTTCCCAGCACCTACATCAAGTAGCTCACAACTGCCTATAAATTCAGCTTCAGAGAATCCAATGCTCTCTTTTGGACACTGCAGGCACATGCGCGTGTGCATGCGCGTGNGCACACACACAGACTTTAAAAATAATTTTGAAAGTAAAAAACAGTCAGTATCTATAAATCATTAGGTGGTAGGAATTTGCATCCAAATAAAGCCAGGAAGTCCTTGCTCAGATATTTATTTTAAATCTAATAAAAATTCCAAGCGGCAAAAATGTTTTCAGCAATCTGAGCATATTACAGCAAAATAAGGAGGCAGAGAATACAGTTGCCAGTTTAATTGCTCTGCACAGAACTGAACTGTGCTCTAGGTTAATCCAGNGAGTACTGACAGCCCCCTACTTTGTGTGTGAATATGAGGCAAAATATGCACTCCATTGTGGCCTTTTTCTTTGGATGACATATGTCACTTCCTTCCCTGCCTCTTTCCCAAGTCCACAGAATCTGATTTGGGGCTATGACCTAGAAGCATTGTCTCATGTTGCAGACAGATAGCATTTGACATACAATGGTAATCCACANGAAGGCTGGGGAGATAGCCCAGTATATAAAGTGCTTGCTTTGCAAGCACAAGGGGACTCGAGTTTGATCTCTAGAACCCAAGTTAAAAATCTGGGTGTGGTGGCATGTACTTGTAATCTCAGGGAGGCAGTGTCATGTGAAGCCTTGAGACTCCCTGCCCAGCCATCCTAGCTACTTCATGAGCATCAGGCCAATGNGAGACCTTGTCTTAATGGACAAGGTGACTTCTGAGGCACAACACCCAAGATTGTCCTCTGGCTTCCACATACATGATATGTAAGTGCAGCTGCATGCACATACCACTTGCATACATAAACATACTCATANCCATAGCACTGTTATGAATGAATCACGTTTATTATAGGAATCACACAGGAAATCAGTTGAACCCATTTTACAGATGGATCGAATTATTTGGTCCTGATTCTTTTATATTTTCCTAGATCCTGGTGCCTACTATCTTGTATCTCATATCCAGATACACCCTTATATATCAAATATCAAAAGCAAGGCTGACAACAGCCCAGCCTGCTATTTGGGGGTACTAGAACATAGTGGCAGGTTGAAGACTTTGGTCGTTTTCTCTAGCCATCTCTCAGATCTCACTGGCATGAAGCTCTCTTCCTGCTTCATTCGGTATTGACTTTTCTCATGAGTACAGCCTCTGGCAGTGACATGGAGAGGAGGGCTCCTCTGCCCTTCTCCCATGACTCTCCACAGAGTTGCAAGGTGGCTTGGAATACCTGCATCTTCTTTCCGTCCTCATTGGCTTATTTGTTCAGATGCTTTGAGCAGTTTCTCTAGTTCTGTCTAATCACTGTATCAAGTACGTAGGTTAGCACTGCCTGTCCATCAAAGTGCAGTGCCCACTCACTTTGTTAGCACTCACTGCCGTCCATCAGCTCATTTCTTAGAAGAAATAACCCCAGTGGTCCACAGAGGAGATGTGGTGCCTGGATTTGAGCATAGAATTAGAGACCAGGATGGCTGACTTCTTTGCATTACCTTCCTTCTGCAGCAAGGCAGAGGGGATAGTTTATCTGACCTGTTAACTGGATTCTTTCTAGCTGGGTGAGCTTTCTCTCAGGAAGACTCTGTTGAGCTCTGCTGGGATGATTACATGGAACATGAGTCCTAGTATAGTCTTCTTGATTTTCTGGNCCTGTTTATTATTTGGCTCAGAGAGGTTGTGACCAGCACATTGCCTCTAGCCGATCATGCCTGCTCTCTAGGTAAGAAGAATAGGGCTCTGCAAACCACCGTAATGAATAATCATACCAAGCCTAGATGCTACAGAGGGAACTTTGGCCACCAGCAGGGAGTATGAAGAAGCTGGAGGTGGAGATACGATGGAGATGGGTGGCCCCTAGCNTTCAATCCATTCTCCACTAAGACATGTGGTCCACAGGCAGACACAGAAGCTCAGCATTTACACATGTGCACGCACTATATCACACCTATTAACTGTGGTCACCTATAGGGCAGCCTTGTTTACTTGAGCCTGTGTGCTTGGTGCATAGTATGACTTGTGCATAGAATCCTCTTTCTTCCTCCAAGAGGATCTGGCAAACCCCTTGTGTTTCCTGTAGAGTCAGCCATAGGGTCTTGTCTTCTAGGAAGCCTCCTCTGTGCCACCCCATGTATACACAGGGCTCGTGTCCAATACCACTATGCTTGCAGCAGACTCACACTTTATGCTCAGCTTGATGCTTAGGGAGTTGCATCCGTGACCCATGCCTCTGTCCCCCAACTTCCCTGAATGGTAAACATTGTCTTGTCATTGCACATGAGTGATCTGCACAGAAAAGTACCAGGAGATACCTGACGAATGGATGAGTGAGTGAGTGCATCCCTTTGGNACTGAGCCTGCCCTGCACACTAAGAACTCATTGTTTTTGTGGAGTAAACTGTTTGTGTTTTCAGTACTGCCACTTTTTCTATCAAGCACATTCCCCAAATCTACATTTATCTTCAGTGTTCTATCTCAGCACATCCTGTTCCAATGGAGGTGCTCTATGGGGCTTTTGTCAGCTTGAAGACTCCCCNTTNACTTACCTCAAGAGAAGTCTTCATTCCCCCATGAGAGAACTAAGCTACATCCATGGTCTNCTGGTGGTAGAGACTAAGATCTAGACTGAGTTTGGGGACCCNAACAGGGCCAGCCCTTTGAGCTGCTGGCTANGAGAAAATTTAAACTCAGTGCAATGGTTGNGTTGAATGCTTAACTTCCTAGTTAGTTTCTTCATGTATTAAAATTTTCTAGTGTGACATTTGACCAAAGATGCTTAGCACTTAGTTACCCTCCACCTAAAAACTAAAAGTTAAAAGACTTGTATGTATGTGTGCATGCATGCGTGTATGCATGTGGGTATGTAGGCTTGTATGTGTGAGTGTATGCATGTGTTTATGTGTTCATGCACCTGTGTGTATGCATGTGCATGCACGTGTGTATGAATTTATGTGTGTGCGTACATGTGNGTATATGGTTTGCTCACTTAGAAAACCTTTTAACTCCAAAATGGAAAAAGAAAAAACTAGTTACACTGGACTTGTGTGTTTATTTATCAACTGGATTGACCACTTCCCAGTCTCCTNAACAATGCCTTTTAAATGACTCCCACAAGAAATAGGTAGTCTGTCATGTCCACTGTGTATTTTGACTTTAGGACCCAACATTGANTTAATGGCTCCACTATGTAAAGACGCAGGTCTCCAAAGTTGGCATGGGAGACGATTCGAATTTCTCTTTCTAGCTGTTGCCATTCTCCTTCTTTATAACCCTATGGCTGTTTNACAATGTTCACAGACTCCAGAGCAGCTTGGAGAAAAGCTGCTTGGAATGTGACCTGAGCAAGGCCTTTGTGGAACATGACAAACAGCAGTCGATGCCTTCAGAGTGGTCCTG
>LZPO01066386.1:16159-28615 GCA_001675575.1 Neotoma lepida | reverse complement strand
TGCTCACATAGACTTGGTTTCCCATGTCATTTAACCCCACCTAGAACCCCTCACACCCCATCAGGCATACTCAGAGGACTGTCTCCTGGGTCTCGATCCTGCCAAGTTGGTAGCAGATGCCAACCATCACACTGAAAAAAAAAATTAAACAGCAGAAATGGGGGGTTTTCCCTAAGTGTCTAAGGCAATGGTTCTCAACCTTCCTAATGCTGTGACCCTTGCAGTTCGTCATGTTGTGGTGACCCCCCCAACCATAAAATTATTTTCTTTGCTACCTCATAACTGTAATTTTGTCACTGTTATGAATCGTAATGTAAGTATCTGATANGCAGGATATCTGATATGCGACCTCCCAAATGTGGGGTGGAGACTCATAGGTTGAGAACCACTGGTCTAAAGCAGTGCTGCNATCCAGGATGAGTTAGGCATGGTGCTCCTTAAGACAATTTCTAACCAAGTGACTTTGTACCTCAGAGGACATTTGACAAGGTCCAAATCCTTTTGGGATGCTTGTTGCAGTGTGGTTGGAAGGGGGGGTATTCCTACTGGAATCTGATGATTAGCAGTCCGGAGTGTGACTTAGTGTCCTATGGTGTACAGGACACAGAGAGTCATTAGGACCATGACATCAGTAATGCCAGAACTGAGACTCCTTGATTAAGTGGAAGCGGCTTCTTGAAGGAAGTCTGTCTGTTGGCCCTCTGGGGTCACAGCCCAGGGTGCCTGTTGACAGGCCAAAGGACGGGTGAATGTTGTGACAGCCATGAATAATGCTTTCACTGTGGGTTCCGGTTACATTTCCTGTGCTGGAAAATTCCACAGTATATCTAGAAACTTCAGCAAAGGTGTTTCCTCTGGCCTGTCATCACTTCTGGCTTCAGGCTGACTTTTTTTTTGTAAAGTTTCTGTATTAAACAAGNTGCAGTCTGTNTGTGAGGAGTTGAGTCCTCACAGGACAGCAGGCACAGGTAGCNGGTAAGTTAGCAGTGAATGATAGCATCCCTGAGCCTGAGTGGACNGACTNGGGGCTCAGAGCTTTCTGTGAAGACTCACAAGACAAGGGATAGCTGGCATGGTTCAGTGTGAGTTTGGGGCCTCTGCTGGGCTGCCTGATAGAGATCCCTGACCTGAGCCTTGGCTCTGGGTCTGGCTCTGTCTTGNAGCCTGAGCTCCTCCCACCTTCTCTCTCTCCNTCCCTTTGGTGTGTAGTCTGAGGCAACTCCCTTCATTTCTCTGTTTTGCACATTTCCATTTGAGAAGGGAACACGTGGTTCTGCATTCTAGATGATTTATGAGATTAAATGATTTCATGCAAACAGTGCCTGGAACAGAGCCTGGAGCATAGTAAATACAGCCTTAGCCCGTGCTGGCCTCAGTGCCTATTTAACTTAAGTCAATGGGGGAAAAAAAACATAAAAGAGAATGCCCTGTTCTGGGTCTGAGATTATGGACTGGCAGCCAGCTAGGCTGCAATTGACTGGCAGGTGTACGTGCTTCTAAATTTGTGTTCCAATGCCTTTGCAGGGGACCAGAATGGTCCATAGCCCATCTTCCCCACCACCCCTTTATCACAAGCCAGCTGTGCCTCACACATGTAGTGTCCTCTGCTCTTGGCTCCCTGAACACAAGGGCAGAGAACACAGGAAGTTGTGGTAAACAGAGGAGAGAGAGGGAATGCTATTTCAGGATTAGCCTCACAGTGAGCCAGCTGTCACCACACATACTTGGGTGTGTGCGCCATTCATTAAAGCACTTGGGTCTCCTCAAGGGCTAGATGGAGCCTAGGAGTTCAGTGACCATCAGTTTCCATGGCATGGGTTTTGGTAGCAACAAGGACCCTTTCTGGGAAACTTCAGGAAGTGTTTGTAGGCTTCTGGGAGCCAGCACTGTTCTCAACATCTGCATCCTTACCTCTGGGGAGCCACGTGGCTCCTCTTTCCCTCACTCATAGCTCTGTCTCTTATACACATCTGTGTGTGTGTGTGTATACATTGTGTGCACTTGTGTGCAAGTTCACATACATGTGTGCCAAGATGTGAATGTGGAAGTCAGATAACGACCCTCAGAAGTCAGTTCTCTCCTTCCACCGTGTGGGTCCTAGGATCGAACTTGAGTTGTCAGGCTTNGCAGCAAGCNCCTTTACTCATGGAACCNTATCACTGGCCCTTTGTTCTGTTCACAGTTCCAATAATGTCATTGTCCTCTGCCTATGCCAGCCTANTGAGACNTGCCCAGGGTGGATTTCTTGATTTAGACTATCAGAGAGTGGGCATACAGCTTTGAAAAGTTTCCCAGTTGACANATTTGANTAATAAATTTTCTGGGTTCTTTAGAGTCTGAGAACAAAGTTTGNTGTTTCTTCATATCTCAGTAATCACTTGCCCCTAGGGAAAACTTCTTTGCCTCAGGTCATTCCTTCCTTTAATTATGTAACTCTTGTCTCTTGGTGGGATGAGGCAGGAGTATCCCCCTGTCAGCCTGGCCTGGGCTTCCCTTGAGGGGAGGTGCCTTGTCCCCTGACCTACTTCTTTGACCCCAAGTATATCTAGGTGTGAGTGCGCATCCATCTGTCGTTAGCTCATTTTTGTAGGAAGTCACTGTTTTGCCTGCTCCAGACTTGACTTCCCCAGCCTGGCTTTCATCCCCTCCTTCCTGTTTCCCCAGCATCCTTAGCTTTTCTCCTGCTCTGTCACAGTAGAATGTGGCAATCAGAACCGGGCAGTGGTGGCACATGCCTTTAATCCGAGCACTCAGGAGGCAGAGGCAGGTGAATCTCTGTGAGTTCGAGGCTAGGCTAGTCTACAGAGCTAGTTCTAGGACAGCCAAGGCTACACAAGGCTTGCAAAAAAAAAAAACAAAACAACAAACAAAAAAGATGGTGCCAATCAGAAACTCCTCTCTCTCTCTCTCTCTCTCTCTCTCTGTTTTTTTTTGAGGCAGGATTTTTCCGTGTAGCCCTGGCTGTCCTGGAACTCACTCTGTAGACCAGGCTGGCCTTCAACTCACAGAGATCCTCCTGCCTCTGCCTCCCAAGTGCTGAGATTAAAGGCGTGCGCCACTGCCACCTGGCAGAAACTCTCTCTCTTACCCTGCCTGTTCCCTCCCTTTACCTTTCCAGTTTGATTCCTTGAAAAGCCATCTGCTCCTCTGCCCGTGTGGCTTTGCCCATTTCCATCTGGCCCTGCCTCAGTGTGTACATGCTGGTATAGCATCCCCGCAGGTGGCTGCTGTCTTCTGTAGCTTTGCTTTGTAGCCACAGTAGACCAACTTGCCGGTGCTCACCTAGACATCCATGCCCATGGCATTGTTGACCTGTCTCTTCCCAATGTCTTTGAAGCCTCTCTTTGAGCCATTCTCTGGGCCCTTCTTCCTTGGACACATCTCAGGGGTCTCCTTTCACGCCTGTCTCTCCACTCTCCTTCAGAATGCTTTCTTCTATGCCTTTGGCTCTAGGTATCTCTGCTGTTTACTTCATGCTTCTGCCTGGCCTTTCCTGAGGACTCTTCCATGGTCCCACTCCCAAACCCAGATCAATTCCCTTCTTCTATGATGTCCTTAGTACTCTGATCCCAAAACTNATGTTAGAAATACCTTCCTCAATGGTCCCTTGTGAGAATTAACTGAAGGGGACCATGAAGCTCCTGTCACCCGGTAGGTGTGCAATGAGGCCTAGCAGTCAGTGGTACCCTGTGGCTAGTGTTTTACTAATGTTTCTACTTTATACAACTTCAACTCTTGGGGACAGAAACCATGTTTGATTGCTTTTCTAATAGCATCCGCCTTCACCTACCTCTGTAAGNAGTATGTCTGATATACAGCAGAAGTTTTCAAATGACTGTAAAGAAGTCATGGGATTAAAAGTGGAGCTCAGTAGTANATCTATAAAAGCCAGGATTCAAATTCCCCCAAACCAGGATCAATAAATTGATACATTTTTTTCAAGGTATTAAAAATAGGTGTTCAATCCAAAAGTTAGTCAAGCATTCACAGAAGAGCTCTTCATATCAGTCAAAGGGTAGAAAAGGATCAGAAGTTCATCGCTGGATGAGGAGGAGATAAACATGATGTAGTATATCCACATAATGGCATATTATAAGCTATACAAAAGTCGTGAATTGTTGATACTTGCTACAACATGAGTGAACCTTAAAATCATTATACCAAGTGAATGAAGCCAGACACAAGAGGCCACATGCTGTGCGATACTAGTTATAGGAAGTAGCCAGAAAGGCAACTCCATAGGTACAGAATGCAGCTTAGTAAGGTTATCAGNGCCTAGGAAAATGTGTGTGGGAGTGACTGTCTAATAGATTTGGGGCATTCTTATTAAGGTTTTGAAACTGTTCATAATGGTAATAGTTGTTCGGTGTCATATACATAANAAAGTCATGAGACGAATTTTATGTGTATTTTATAACAGTTAGAAAAATGAAGGATAGNGAATTAGGGCTGANTGGTTAAACTCCATCCTGTGAAAGAAAGAGGACTGGAATNGGATCCCAAGAACCCACATCAGTGCCATGTGTAACAGCCTGCTGTAATTCCAGCCTCAAAAGGTAGAGACAGCAGATCCCCAGAGCAAGTGAGACTGACCATATTGGATAGACTTAGGTTTGATTAAGAGACCCTGTCTTTTTGATAAGGTGAAAGGACAGTCAAGGAAGGTTCCCAATATCAGCCATGGGCCTCCACATATATGCACACANATGTGACTATGCACCTGCACATAAACATGTCCAGTCACACACATGTGAATATATCTATCCACACATGCATGCATACCACCCCACAAATACATGTAAAGAAAGAAAAATGAGTGAATGAGCTGATGGAAAATGGATGGTAGATAGATACATACATGGATGGATGGGTGGATGGATGGATGGATGGATGGATGGATGGATGGATGGATGGACAGATGGAACTGCCTTTAGTGTTCTGTCAATTAAACAATTCCTGATTGTCACCTTACTGGAGTGGGTAACAAAGTCCATCTGCCTGGTAGTGACCCAAATTGATGACCCCTGGACATGCCCAGTCGTTAATTGAAAGAAGTGAAGGAGTTATTTGATGACATCATGGTGCATTCTTTGGTGTAGTTGCATACAGGTGGCATCTCCTGGCAGCCCCAGAAAAAAAAAGCTAGTTTTCTCAGTAAATTAGGAATTATTAGGAAGAAAAAAAAATTTGGAGACTGTGTAACATGGAATCCTAAGATCCTGCAGTAAGCAAGGATGAGTGTATAGATCATATACGATTAAGCATTAGTGCAAGGACTTCTTTTTTCAATGATAGAAGTTAACACTGATCTCACTGAGACNGACTTTAGCTTTTATCTTAGTCACTATTGTCTCCCTGAACCTTCTGAGAGGTGAGGTACCTATTAGCACCAAGCAAGCCCTCAATATTGATTCTCACATTGATGATCAAAACATCAATTCTTGAGTCAGATACCAAGCAAGATCATTTCCAAAACAAGTGCAACCTTGTATTTCTTACTCATTTTTTCCATCCGGGGGAATTTTTTTCAGACTTCTTGCCAGACTAGGAAACATGTCTGCCAGGAAGTCATCAGTCAAAAGTTAACCCATAAATCCGTTTCCTGAGCGATTTTCCTTGCCTAAAAGTGACAGTTCTGTCTACCCTGTCTTCCATTGCTGCTTATAAAGCTGTGTTTTTCCTAATCCAGTAATTTTTCCACAATTCCAATAACTTTCTTCCATGAACTAAAATCCCTTTTATTCTTTAGTGCATATGGGCTGGGTGTCAATGTCTGGCACCCCTGAAGGGAAATTCTCCCTGTCGGTGTGTNGGAGGCCTTTTGGAATAAAAGCCTTGGTCCCTTAACACATGTCTCTTAAACAGAGACTCTGGGTATCTTGAATATCCAGAATATCAAGTGGTCGAAGCCCTAGTCCCTGCTGTAGAGAGGAGCAAAGGATTTGGATGTCGGTGTCCACTTAGCCTCTGTTGTGTATTTAGAGATCAGAGGGTGAATGTGTTACCCTTTCCTCCTTCAGCAGAAATACTTTTCCTTATTGTTCCCACTATAAAAATTGTGTGCACCTTAGAGACTTCCCACTGGAGTTGATTTTCATAATTATCCACTTTTGCCTTTCGACGGGATGTGATGGTGGCTTGGAGGTTCACCAACAAAAGGAATTCTCAGAAGTTATGAATGAGAGCCCAATGTGGTGGCTCATGGCTATAATCCAGCTAAAGCAGGAGAATTATTGAGAGGTCAAGTTCAGCCTGGACTATGCAGTGAGTTTCAGCTCATTCTGGGCTACAGTGCAAGGCCCTATTTCAAAATAAAAAGAAAGAAAGAACGAGAGAGAGAGAAAGAGAGAGAGAGAATAGGACCCAAATCAACCCAGACAAAGAAGTTAAGAACAGGTTCACACACAAAAGCTAATCTTCAGAACAACTTGGAAGCCAGAGAGACAACTTAGCAGTGAAAAGCACTGGTTGCTCCTTAAGGGACCCAGGTTTGATTCCCAGCACCCACACAGAGGCTCACCAGTGCTTGGAACTCTAGTTCCAGCGGATCCAGTGCCATTGTCTGGCCTCTGTGGGCACTGCTGGCACATGGTGCATGACATACATGTAGGGACACATGTATAAATAAATTTATCTTAAACAAAACAAATGAACAAACAAAAAGCCAGAGGCTTCAGAACTAGCAGAAGGGCTGGACCACCTGAGGTTGGATCCCCAACATCCACTTAGTAGAAGGAGTGACTCAACTCCCACAAGTTGTCCTCTGACCTCCACATACGTGTGTGCCTACCCTCATAAATAAATAAATGTAAAGGAATAAATTTTTAGAAAACAGGAGTTGCATTCAATTTAACATTCAAATATGTCCTTATCCCCTCATTTATGGTCATCAGAATATGAGTTTGGCCATGGACCAAGTCCCATTGACTCTCTAGTCTTTTACAGGAAAACGAAAAACTGGCCAGTGTCTGGTTTGTCGAACACTTGGGCCTACACCCCCATCCCAGCATGTGTACTTTCATTAGTTCCTGAGATTGGATTGCATTGCCATCCTCCATNTTCTGCCCTTGAACTAGCTATTACTCCTCACTTCAAACACTCTGAGCTAGGGGTACTTCATCTGCAGGATCTAGGTGGGTTTCTGTATGTAAATTATCCAGCATCCTGCCCAGCAGCTGATAGACCCTTGTGTGAGTTTCATTTTCTGCCATTTCCTCCAGTGAGTGTGCCCATTCAGACCACTCATGGAAGAAATGGCTGTACAGAGTGATAGGTCAGCATCCAGTATTTCCATCACTACTGTCACAGTAGCTGTGTGACCTTGAGAAACGACCTCTAAAAGCAAATACAATATGGCATCTCTCTTCCAGTCCTGTTGTCACTATTCAGAGTGGTGAGCACCAATGCTTAGCACCTGTCTCTTATACACATCTAGATGTGTATAAGAGACAGGTGTATACTAATTGAGAACACTGTAATTCTCATCTTCAGTGTTACTGTTATTCATTTCTCAAGGTGTAAATAATTGGTGAGCGTTGTGGTATACATCAGCTCTACCCATGCTTGCCAGTGCCAGTGATAATGGCCTGCCAAACCTCTGCCACTGAGTCTTGCCATATTCTGCTGGCACAAAGGAAGCAAACTCAAGCCATATTTTACTGGGGAAATAAACTCAGTTATCNTGCACAGGGTGGCTATAGACGCTCACTCTGAAAGGAAATCCAAAGGAAAGGCTGATCTGTCTGCCCATGTCTTCNAACCAAACTGACTCCCCTTTTACCCAATGACTGCTTTTCTGGCCTGGCCTCTCAGCCTTGGCTGTTCTCAGACAGCTGTGGTCATGTGCACAGTTCTCAGAAGGTGGCTGGGAGAGGACACACTGCTCGGGTGGACATCGATTCATTCCTCTGCTCTTCCATTCCCTAGACATTTACTGAGACAGTGGGCTCAGAGGAGTCAAAGATCAGGGCTTGGTTGTGCCCGTGAATGAGTGGTTCCTGACTGTTGGCCCAGTTCTGAGGATGTGTCTCAGACAGGAGACTGGGGGCTGAGAGTTTGAAAGGATTTTCAGCAGGAGAGGGTGAATGGATGACTAGNGCAACAGAGGGGAGAGAGGGAACTGAACTGGGGAGGGTGGAAGTTGGTGTCCCTGAGTTTCTCAGTTCCTGTTTGGAATGGGACGCTTCTGAACATACTTCCTGGCTTAGGTGTCCTTTGTTTCTCAAGGATTTTTCTATGGGAAGTGGGACCCTGGTTGGCTTTTGTGGTTATNTNCAAGGCAGACTGAATTTGCTGGATTTGAGTATGCCCCCAGTGCTCTGGTCCTCACCCTACAAACACAGCATAGATACCAATGCTTNTTTGTTTCCACACAAACTGAACAAAGGCATTCCTTTACTTTTCCCAGGCCTGGGAAAGGCAAGGTACATGGCAATTTAACCTTCCCTTGTCCTTGTGTCCAGGTAACCGTGATTCATGCACAGAAAATGACACNGCCCTTTTAGAACAACAAGTTCTACTGAAGCTGTGCCTTTTTCTCAGGCACTGGCCTGGGATAACCAAAAATAGCCCAGGAAGCCAGTATAGGTCCAGGAAGTGGTGGCCTGTCCCAGAGGGAGAAAGAGCCACATTCCTCACAATGACAGGCCATGTGAGTAGGCTGGGGCAAGATGGCCCAAATGTCTGACCTCCAGGATGCTAGGGTTCCTTTCCCACTGGTCAGGCCCTCTTTTCTCCTGTAACTCAACTCTCCCATCCCTCTGCAGCTCTTTTGGCTGCAGACCACCTTTAANCACACTGTTCNGTCTCAGCAGGCTCCCTGAACAGCAAGAATANGGCAGCTTGAACTCAGGACCAGGCCCATTAAAGTCCATGTATGCTTCTCCTGTCTGTCCNTGTATACTTCTCCTGTCTGTCCTCACAGACACCCTCATTGTGGACTTCAGTCAAACCAGACTCCTCTTGGACACATTTACCAAATTCCTGTGCTCTCATGCCTCCTGGGATTTTTCTCTGGGTCTTCTCTCCTTGTGGAAGGACTCCTATCTGTGGACATTCTGTGGGTCCTACAAGAGCCAGTTTACATGGACAGTGGTCATAGAATTTATCACCCAACTAGGGCNAGCTAGGAATAAGTGTCACAAACCACACTGTGACTTCCTCTGCATTCCAACACAACCCAGTGAAGTCACACACANCAGCAAGGGTATTCACACAGCCACAAAGTGTGCAGCATGCAAAGTATGGCCCTGCTACCACCAGCAAGCTAAAGCTGTGGCTGATATTGTGACTAGGTACCAGGCTGTGACCATCTCCAAGTCACAGCCACCTCACATTCCTTTGTACGGAAACCTAGAATGTTNCTTCTTGTTTGACACTATGTTTTTGCAACCTGAGCAAGGCCTTCACTTAAGACCACTTAGCTGCCCCAGGAGTACTCATTGAAGTAACAAGTTCACTGTCTGGCCTACACCTTTGGGAGGCCCAGTGAGGCACTGCCATGGGCAAGACAACTTCACTTTCTTTAAGATCCCCATTGAAGTCCCTATAAGGGTTCCTAATATTAATCCTCTCTANAGCAGTGGTTTTCAAACACAACTTCTTCTTTCACTGGAGACTCCTTGATTCAAACAAAAACTTAGGTAGATGTCCACAATGGACAACAACAGAGAGAAGCTGGGAGAAGTGGGTGATGAGTATGAAATTCAATGTNCTTGACTCCCTCTGCCCCCCTCCCTACGCAGTATATCTGAGAAAGCAATTTAACATCCTCTATTCTGTAATCAGGAAGGGATAGACTGGAGTTGTCAATGGCAAGNGTTGTTCGTATGTCATGCACAGGCAGATGGCAGGAAGATAGGTGCTGNCNATCAGCCCNTAGATGGTATATAATGGTATTAGAAGGGTCCCGTAGTTTGTCATTTTGCTGGGTCATATAACCAAGTCTCCATGTTATACCCAATGAAGGACACCAATCCTCTAGGGACAGCTTACCTGCTTGGGACCCTGAACAAATGCCTAAGAGCTGGGGTGTCTAGTCCCTTACAGGTTGGCAACCCTTTCTTGGGAGTACACTAGCCACAGCAAGAAGCTCAAACTAACTATTCTCTCTTTTACTTCCCTGACCTTGCTTCCATGAAAAAGAAGCAAGGGAGTTGTCAGAAGTGGCAGTCTCGTTTTTCCAAGGGCTACTGTACAAGATACACTTGACCTTTTGACCTGGCTGTAGTGAGCTATAACTAAGTATGAACTCCAGGCCAGGATGACATCTGTTCTATGCATACATTATGTTACCTGATTCCATTTCTATAGCACCCTCATTTTATAGCTGTCCCACTGAGAATTTTAGTAATGTGTCCTAGTGCACCTCTTCTCCTCCTCTGCTTTCTTCTCCAAGTTTGGCCCTAAGTCCTGGCTCAGTAGCACTTTCTTTTATTAAAAAGAAAAAGAAAAAATAAAACTTCCCTAGGCTTCTGCTGAGAGGAGATCCTAGTCTGCATCTTTNACATTTGTATGTTTTTTGGCCTAATAAAAGACCTGACCACCTAAGCTTGCCTAGAAAGCCTCTCTTCACTTCCAACTTCATCTTTAATGGGCTTTTACTGGACAGACTGAGAACTGAAACCCATCGGAAGTAAAACCCAAGGCTGCATTTCCCCAGTACCCAGNTTTCTTTTACAAATACNATATTTCCTTCTCGAGGCAATGAAAGATACATTTGCTTCACTGTGGCCTGGGGAAGCTGTAGGAGCTGGAACTCAGTGAAGGTAAAGTTTCATATCTAATAGTCATCCTCAGGTAGAAGTGGGGAATCTCTTGGGATCCCAACCCTAGACAAAGAACCACAGGCAACTAAGGGATGCTGAGAGTGGATAGTCTTCTCCCAGTGAGGGGCTCCCTACTAGACTATCGAACACCAGCTGAGCAACCCCGAAATTATGTCCATGCAAGCAACACTGATCTGTCTCTTATACACATCTAGATGTGTATATGCTGTGTGTGTATGTGTGTGTGCATGTGTGCTCTGTGTGTGTGTATGTAACTAACAAGAAGAGGAGGGCAGGAATTTGAGAGGTAGTAGGGATTGGAGACATAGGAGGAGTTGAAGAGAAAGCAAGGGGATAGAAGGAAATGATGTAATTATATTTTAATTTTAAGAAAGCAATAACGGCCATGATGGTTTAAAAAAAAAAAACAGGGTGGGGGAAATTTGGATTTCATGGATGTGTGTGCACGGCTTTGACTCCTTATGTCCACCCACAGGATGCTCAACCAGGCAACTTTGTGAACCATAGCATCTCTCTCATAGGACTAGAAGGCTCTGCCATGTGATTGTACATATGGGCCCGACTGTGGAAACAAGACTGATCAATCACACAGGAACAGGGGCTAGGGAGATAAGTCATAGGTTAAAGTGCTTACCTTGCAAGCAGGGGAACCAGGACCCATGTTAAAAAGTGAAATGTGGTAATGCGGGCTTGTAATTCCAGTGTTGGACAGGTGGAGGCAGTGGAGCCCTAGGGCTGGAGCCTAGCCTTAACAGTGAGCTCCGGCCCAGGGAGAGACCCTGTCTCAAAACTCAGGGTGGATGGCACCTGAGGAAGGACACCTAAGATAGTCTTCTGACGTCTATATGCATCCCACAGATAGGCACCATATTCACATACACACACATACACACACACACAAACTCTCTCTCTCACAGACACACACACACAAACTTCTCTCTCACACACAAACACACACACACACACACGCACACACACACGCACGCACACACGCACGCATGCACACACACTTGCAGAGGAAAGCAGGTGCTTGTGAGAGTGAGTGTGTTTGTTGGTTTCCAGTTNCTTGTTGCACCCCAGCCAGCTCCAGACCAAACAAGGTTCTGTTTATCCAGACAGTGCCCAGGGGTCAGACTCACATTCCATCCCTCCCATTGAACAGGAGGGTTTGGTTTGNGCTTCCTTGTTAATTGCTTTTCTGGCCGAGTTGTGAGCTGCTGGGTCCCCTTTGTAGGCCTTTATCAAGATGCCACAGTGGGAACTCAGGGCTGTGACAGAAATCCTCTTTCCAGACTGTTTCTTCAGCTTCAAAGGGAGGTGGAGTTAAATTTAACGTCCTCCTTCAGCCCTGTTTTCACAAGTAAAGAAAAACTGAAAACCTAANGATTTCCCGGATGATTCTAATATCTTCCTCATTGGAGGCTTACCNATATTCTGAAAACAGGTGATTTCTACAGACCTGCAGTACCCTGAAGCCCTTTCCCTCAGAGATAAGATGGTATATTTATACCCATGCTGCGAGATAAAGGTTTTTGCTTAAACTCCAGCAGTGGGAGTCTCGATAAGCACCAATAATACTTGATATTTATATATAAACTTTACACGTATATTGTATTCTCTGTTAATATACAAGGCATATTATAAAACCATCCAACATATATATGAAAAG
>LZPO01066386.1:0-12222 GCA_001675575.1 Neotoma lepida | reverse complement strand
GACCAGCTTTCTGCATTGCTATCAGTCTTCGCTACAGAAAATCTGAACCTCTCTCAATTTGAAGACCATTAAAACAGACACATAGGGCTTTCTGATGTTTTCAAGCTAATCTTCGTGTTTCCTCCTTTTGTTTTCTGTTGCTCTATGAGGAACCTCATCCCATAGAGGTTTCCCTGTAGCTTACTTCCCTAGTGATACTTTCCAAAGTTTGTTTTCAAGTGTCTATTTCTTCTTTATTTACTTCATATTCAGATAGGGTCAGAATCTTGACCAAGATATGGTCTGATTTGTCGTGGGTGCAGCAAACATTAGGGAAAGCACATCACATGTATGCTGTGTCACCCTTCCCTTTAGCTTCCCTNGGTGTGCCTGCCGAGTTCACACAACTGTTGTCTCTCTGTGGGGATATTGAAATGTGTCTGTCTGTAACCTGCCTCTTCTCATTTGCCTCCTCTTGCTTATCCTCCTGTCTCCTGCAGACACAGGGACTCTTAGTTTCGAACACACACTGCATTGCTGCTCATCTCACCATGCCCTTGCTTAAACTCTTCGTCTCTCTCACTGCAAAGTTTGATTCCTGGAGAACCCTTCCCAGCTGCCTCCTCCACAGCAGGCTGTTCTGCTCATCTGTATCTACCCCGACTCCTCCCTCCTCTTTCTATGTGTTATATACATTCCCTCGAAGCCACTTGCCATTCTGTTATGATTTGTAATGTAGATTCAGGCTCTGATTTACAGAGGTTCCACTTAGGCCCTTTCTGTTGTATAGCGGTACAAAAGCAAAACACATGTTGGTAGACTCATACTTTGGATTTTGCTTTTGATCTTTCCCAGGCTGGCAGCATGCAGTCTGGTAGGTACCCTCTCTTGATGCTGGGTGGCAGCAGTAGTGAGCCACAGCTCCCTGTCAGCCAGTCCATCATGGTAGAAATAGTTGAACTGAGAAGATTAATAAGTCAAGTGTATTCCATTTGCAATCCGATAGTCAAGATATGATGGGTGTAGCATGGCNTAACTNTAACACGAATTTTAGATGGTCTCTTCATAAAAAACCNGGAGCCAGATATTGGGGTGAAAGCTGAAAGATCAGAGAAGCAGAACAAGCCACAGCCAACCTCACCTCGCCAANTCCTCAGCCAATCCTGTTTCCACAAATCCTCAGACTGAAAGCCTCTGAGTCCTCACCCCTGAGGGTCTCAGTTGAACTCCTGCTTAGTTCCTATCTCCTTATACCTTATATATTGTTCTCCACCCAGCCATGTCACTTCCTGGGATTAAAGGCATGTGTGCTTCCCAAGCAAAGACATGAGATCTCAAGTGCTGGGATTAAAGGTGTGTGCCACCCAATGCCTGGCTCTGTTCCCAGTGTGGCCTTGAACTCACAGAGATCCAGATGGATATTTGCCTCCNGAGTGATAGGATTAAAGGTGTGTGCCATCACTGTCTGGCCTCTGTGTCTAATCTAGTGGCTGGCTCTGTCCTCTGATCCCCAGATAAGTTTATTAGGGTACACAATATATCACCACATATAACCTGTTTGTCATCAGTCACCCTACTCCTGTCATGATGGAAGTTCAGGAGCATCAGATACAGCTCCTTTGATTTTGGAACCCCAGTCCCCACCTACATATATCAGATGCAGAATAAATATTTGCTACTGTGTGATTTTCATCCCAGATTCCTCACTTTTTAAAGAATGAACATAATGAAATCACAGCTAATAATGGGACTGTGGAGAGCTCCCATCACTGATATTTGAAAAAGAGTTGCAGAGTCATGGTCCAAATGAAGCACTAATGAGAAGCCCCGAGATTCCGATTACATTGTTGCTCCGCATCTGGGCAATACCCGAATCTCACTATACTTAGAGTAATTGTTTTATGAGTGAACTGGAGTATTATTTATCTACTAATGAAAATCAATTCACTGCTACCAACCCAGAGGCATGAATGAATATCACAGATGACTTATCCATAAATATCTATAATGTCCTTTATATTCAGTCACTAATAAATCAGAAGACCAAAATTGGTCTGAACCTTCACTTCTATTCAAACAGAGGCACTTCGGAAAATATTCACTGTACTTGGACAAAAAGATTACAAGAAGAAAAACTTGTTTTGTTCACCTTAACAGGGTTACTGCAGACTTGTATTCAAGGGGAATGTTTCAGGTGTTTGTGACCTCAGTTCTGATGTGTATTTTCAGTGACAAATTGCCATGCTTACCAAATCCATAGTGCACATACAATAGAGTAAAAAAAAAAATGAGACATTGCTTGGAGATGAAAGAAATGGGGCTTCTTTCTTAGGAGACAAACCTTGGATAGTAGGGTATTGTGAAAGAAAAGGAGAAAGTGTTTTGAAGAAATGGTGGGTGCTAACCCTTGGGGAAACCATTGCTGGAGCTTTGTGAAATTGCAGGCTCGACTTTGTCATCTTTCCACTCTGGCTTTGCAGGCGCTCAAACAATAGCTTTAAAGATGAGCTGAGGGGAACTGGAGCTAATGGTGGTGGTCCNTCCAAGAATGGTTTGGTGCCTACTGGTGGCTGCTTCCCTGAGAAGCTTGAGTTCCTGAATGCTGCTCTCAATGAATCCAGAGGCTCCTTTGCTACTCTGTACATCCTCAACATCCTGAACTGGTTCATTTCCTCTCTCTTTCTCTTGCCTCTGGGCATCTCCAAGGCAGTGTTCCTGGCTCTAGTCTCTGTGTATTCGGGGATGTATCACCGCAAGCCACGAGGACAGCTCCACTTAGACTGTTAGTCTCAAAAATAATTCCCAGGCTGGTGATCACATCTCAAAACTCACTGTTCTTCCAACTACCTTCTCAAATTTTCCCGTGCCATGAACACATTCTCCTGCTACCTTTCTTCATGCCTGGAAATGCTTCTCATGCTACCTCCCTGTGAAATAAGTCTCTCCGACTCAAGCCAACAGAATTTGGGCAGCAGTTTAAATGTGAGCTGTTGGCTGGGAGTGATTGGTACATTGGTAGCTGCCTGTTACCTGAGTGTGACACACTGTGATGAACACTAGGCTTCTCAATGCCTGGAAAAGTCTAGGCCATGATTCGTGTGCTCATTTGCCACCAAAGGGAGCCAACAAGAGTATCTGGCTTCTGTTTGTGACATCTTCAGCATGGTAGGAGCACTGTCTAGGAGCAAATGGCTTCCCATCTAGTGAGTTGAGGCAAAAGTGCTATTGATTGATTATGTCACCCGGGTCTGGCTGCTTATGTTGTTGGAAAGGTCACCTACCACAGTGTCATTGCTGTGACACAGTCTTGTCCCCAAAATCTCTGACATGAATCTTACCTGAGAAAATTGCCAACTCTGATGTTCCTGGGAACAAGAATCTGAGGGACCTTGAAGAGCATCTTGAGCCCCATCCTGAGGTGGGAGTTTGCTCAGTCCTCAGGCAGTGCTTGCTTAACTTCTTGGTATTTCACTGACTTCACCAAACATCCTTGCACGGTTTTCATCCAGTCTTATCTTCTAAGTATAGCTTTAGTAGAAAAAAGAGGAAGCAGAAAGCCNGCCTTTGTGCAAGGAGAAACTTTCCCACCATTGTTTGGGGATCCATTCTAGTCTCTGTATGAGCACATGGTGCACACATTTCAACCAGGGCATAAAATTTCAGCCGTCTTTGTTTTGAGCCTTTTGAATTCAGAGGAAATATTTTATATTGTTCTGCTTGATGAAACAGAAAGTTACATAGCACTTTTGGTCTGAGGTTGCCACTCCAGGCTCCTCTATATCAAGATGAAATTTGAGAACTAATAAAATACAGAGATAATGACTTAGAGTAGAAATTGAAAGCAAATACTTCCTTCCTTGCAAGTGGCTGAGAAAATAGATAGTAAAATGTGGGAGAGCTAAAATGGAACTTGGCTGGGATGATGTGGACATTCCTCCTGTCTGCATGTACATCTGTTCTTCCCATGGATGTTTATTGATTGTCTTATGATGTGCCAGGCATGTATAATACAAGCACAGTTAAAATCCACTTCCTTCCTTTAACGGACCTTGTCCATGGTAGCCAACCTGCAAGATTCTTTCACACCCTGTGTGGTTTCCTCCCAAAACAAATGTGGCTAATCTATGTGAACTGTAAGGTAACACAAAAATGATGCTGTGTGAATTCCAATACTAAGACCTAAAGAGATTACTGTTTCTACCTTTCATTCTTGGATTACCTGCTCAGGCAGGCAATGGTGCGGTTCCATAAGCCAAGGCTTTTTGCCAGCTGGAAGCCCCAACTTGCCAAGGTGATTGAGTCACCTTGAAAGTTGCTCTTCCAAAACCTGTCAAGCCTTTTGTAGACTGAAGTGTAGCTGATGTCTTCATTGGGGACCAGAAACTAGAGCCAAACTCATGACTTATAAAATGTGTATGTGTCTGTCATGTTTTTTTTAATTAAGAAAATTTTTATTCATTTCATATACCAACCACTGATCCCCCTCTCTTCCCTCCTCCCACCCCTCAGCCTTATCCCTGCAACCCTCCCCCCATTCCCTCCTCTGACAAGGTAAGGCCTCTCATGGGGAGTCAGCAGAGCCTGGTACANTCAGTNGAGGCAGGTCCAAGCCCCTCCCCCTGCATCAAGGCTGTGCAAGGTGTCCCACCAAAAAGCCAGCTCATGCACCAGGGATGGATCCTGATCCTACTGNCAGGGGCCCCTTAAGCAGATCAAGCCATTCTACTGTCTCGATTATGCAGAGGGCCTAGTCCAGTCCTGATGTCTGTTATGTTTTAAGCTTCTGTGTTTCAAGGNAATCTCTTATACAGCAGATAACTGTTATAGAACCCTTAATATGTGACATAGATTGTTCTAAGGTCTTTTCAGATGTTAACCCATGAATTCACAAAACAACCCTTGGATTCAGATTCTCNGAAAGAATTGCTATTCTCCTTTTGTCATCTAGTGGCTGAGGTCCGGAAATGTTGACATCACTTGGCCAGAATCATAGAATTTGCATAAAGTTGAATTGAGATATAAATTCATGAGTCCAGCTGAAGCCTGTGTTCTCAATAACTGTGGTGTGTTGTCTTTAAGAAGGCTGTTTTCAGAATCAGATGACTGATGTAGTGCAGGGTTGATAGCAAAGGCACAAGTGAAATTTAGCATTGAATCCAGTTTGGTCCTTGTTCAGGCTTTGGAAGGGTTATGGATAAATCACTTCTTGAATCTTCTCTCCATTCACCTATAAAACTAAGATAACACTGCCTCCCATTTGGAGATGTTTTAAAAATTAAGTGATGCATGAAAGCCCTTTGTTTGGACTCGACTCTGCTCCCTTCCCCCACTTATCACCTGTTCACTAACAAGGACTATGTTCTGTGTCAGATGACACATCTCTTGTAGACATGGGCCCTGTGTGATACTGTCTATTCTCTGGGTCCTGGGGAGCAGTGCCCAGATCCAAGCCCACAGGGTCACAATTTGCAGAAGAGACTCCCACTGGGCCTCTCTGCTAATTCACTCCCACATAAGAAGCTACCTCCTGAGCATCCCTGACCTTCTTTCTTAGGTCATGGACTAAAAACAATGAACCATTTCCTGTGCCTAATTGTATTATTCATAGCATTCTCCAGAGTGGGCGGTTTGGAACCCCAACCACTAATTTACAAAATCATTGGAGACAAAAATATAGCAAAGAAAGAAAAGTGGCTTTGCTGGCTCTGAGGGGTTTGCGCTGTGGGGCCAGAGGTAACTCTCCATTGGCTCTATATGGAGATGTGGAGGAAGCACACCATAAACTGTGGAAAGCCCAGCATGGAGTTAGGAGACACGAGTTCAAATGTGGTGCTTCTCCCTTCTGGTGTGAGACTTATGGCAAGCATGAGGACCTGAGTCCAATCCTTGGAATTCTTGTAAAAATGCCGGGTGTGGAACCACACCTTGTAAGCCTAGCCTGAGGAAGGTGGAGTCAGGAGAATCCCTAGAGCTCACTGGGCAGCCCATTTAACCTAATATTGAGCTCTGGGCCAATGAGAGACCCTGTTTCAAAGAATATGGACAGTGTTCCTAAGGATGACACCCAAAGTTGTCCTCTAGCTTACACACACACACACACACACACACACACACACACACACACACACAGAGGCACAAACATGAACACATTTTAAAAAATGAATAAGAATTGTGGAAATGTGAGTCAGGAAATGATCAGTTATCATGAGAAGATGCCTAACTTCACTGGCTAATCACACACCAAATATAAATATAAAACAATACAGTAAGACACAGTGAACAGCTCTTAGATTGTCAATAGTTAGAACATGATGATACTGAGGTTGCCTAAAGTGTGAGGTTTGAGAGATTTTATACAGTGTTGCTGGGAGTGAACACTGACCAAATCAACTTTAAAGAAAAAGTGGTATTTTCTATTACAAATCAATAGTTGTTCTGTAAATATACTTCAGGAGGAGTATGCATTTGTTTGAGGAGACATATTTATGTAATATCCATAGCATTCCTTATAAGAGTTGAAGATTGAGACAGTCTAAATGCCTAACAGAACTGGATAAAATATTTTATATATAAAATAGTACTCTAAATATTTTAAATGAATTGGATGGATTTGGATTATTTAGTATAGATTCAGAAAAGGAACTGTGGATGAATAGTATTCTATTAAGTAACTCTGAAAAGCATTAAGTGGCGCTTTGTTTTGAAGTGAATGAGGTAATGGCATCTTATCCTGACTCCATTTTGTGTCTGATTACACACTTCTTAGCTCTCTATACCCCTCAACAATCACATTCACCTTGGCAACATAATGGGGTTTCCCATGCCCCTGACAATGGTCCAGGCATATTAACCAAAATAATTAATGGGTGTGCAAACTAAACATAAGCTAAAATCCCTGATAAAAATTGTCATGTTGTGTCTGAAATAACTACTATGTTCTGCCAAAACAGATATTGCAAGGTTACTCTGACCCTCATCTAGTATTGATGTAACTGTGGTCTGTATGATTGTTTGCCTTTAAAAACACTGTACCTTCGAACTTGGTTGCCAACCAAAATTAAGGGACTCTAGTTTGGCCTTATATTTGTGATGATCTGTAATTTTCTAATCCATACTATAGCAGTATATGGTAATATAAAACCATGCTTAGATCATACCTCTAGAAGCTCAGGAGAGAGGAAGATGAAGTTGGATCAAACCAGAGTAAATAGGAGGGTTCAACTCTGTAAAAAGAAACTGGTAGTCGCTACCTCTTAAGATTGAGGACTATTAATGGTAATTGAATTCTTTTCTCTGTGTGTTTAAAATTCTTCATCGACCAGCAGCCACCAGCTTCCTTCAGATGTGTTCACAGAAGGTATGTAGAGATCTGCCTGTTAGTGAGGAACATTCCATTTCTGTTTGTCCCTTTGTGAAGGAAAGTGTTTGTGCATGGGTGTGGGTCCCCATGGCCATGTGTATGCGGTTGTATTTATCTCGTGCTCAGCTGGTGTTGCCTTGGCAACTGGGGGTGCTCTGATATCTGCGAATTGGGAGTACCTGAAGGGGCTTTGTGTGTTGGCTTTTCATTTCCCTTAGAGGACTGTAATCAGGAGCAAGACGTATCAGTCCATCTGTCATTGTCTCTGCTCCCTAACGCTGTCGTTCACCTTGTCAGGTTCATCTGCTAGCTACTCCCCAACTTACACACATACCATTTTTTTCAGCCATTCATCGCCAAGATGTAACTATGAATGCCTAATCAAAAACAAGCACAATTTATCCCTGTAAGCCATTTTATCTAACTAAGCAGTGAGCTGGCCTTAAAGACGGGGAGGAAATGCATTGTATATGATTTTTCTCTGTAGATCCTTTACCACAGCCACTATATGTGCCCTGGCAAGGGAGGACATCAAGCTGTGGGGCCTGGGACTTGAAAAAAGCACACAGCCCATGCCGCTTAGTTGATGTTCATGGAGTGACTGCCCTTTTGTTGCAGTGGCCCTTTAGGAGCCTTCTGGCTTAAGGGGCCCCTTGTCCAGACCGGACTGCAGGGTGGAGTGAACAGTCACCTCTCACTCCAGCCTGACCTTGGAGAGCTTATTCCTGAACACACTATCTGATGTGGTAAGNATGCCTTCCTGCCGGTTAGGCTGTGAGTCTCAGCTATACCACCAGGGAAAAGGTTTTGGGATATGAAGACTGTGCAAAGATAACCAGATGGAACATGTATACTTTTATCACGTGAGGATTTGCAGTCTTAGCTGCATTCTGTTGCTGCTTATGTAGGAAAGCTCTTTTGGTGTAACTCAACTGCCCAGTTACCTGGTATTTATTTAGTGAATTCTTCTCCTTTGCCTGGCATTTTAGAATTGTAAAGAATGAAGTTCAAGGAGGTCAAATGGCTTCTTTCATATTAGCTCCTTAGATAGGTACCTACTCAATGCAGATTTCACCATCCTGGAATTTGAGGATCTGAGAGCTTCCTCTTCTAGCATGCTTCCAAGACCCAGTACCTAAGTGCTCCTGGGGAAGGAACTGTGTAGTCAGTGTTGAGCTCTTATACACAGGGACACCGTGTTTCACTCAATGAGAAGGAGAAGTTTCTTAACTCATGGAACAGATGTGTGGTTTCCCTTCTGTGTCCATCCAAGTGTACATCCACAGAGAAAGAAGGCACCCACCTACCACTGCCATACCGCTGGAGTTACTTGACCCAGATAAGAGGCTAGGGCCCTGTTTTAAGACATTAAACATCTAGACACAGTCATTATCACTAAAAGAAGCCAGGAGGTAGAAACCAGCCCTGGGTTTGCTCTGAAAAGGCATTTGAACAATGCATGTGCTCAAGACCTGTCTGCAAAAACTGATGGGCATTTTATTATTCTGCAACACTTGTAATTCCGTAAAGGCCAGGTGGCGAAAACAGAAGAATGTGGGCACACTCTGTGCTTTTTATCTTCCTTATCAGGGAAAGCCATTAACATGGAATGCAAGTCCATTGCTTCCTACTTGTCATTCTGAGAATTCTCTCCTTACTGATTTCAGCTTTCCAAACAATTAATTTGATTTGCTTGACGCATTTGTGGTAGATTAAGAGCTTCATGGTAAAGCTTTTCTCCACACTGGTAATAGCAGTTTTCTGTGCAACAGGGCCTGGAGTAGACAGGGGCTCCGTTTTTATTGAATATGCTGTACTATTTGAATTAAGCTTTCCCCAATGTGTTTCCCTTCCAATTAAACAAACGTAGTTAATTAACACATCTTTTCTTGTAGAACGCTGAAGGTACCTATGCTGATGGCATTGCATATGCAATGTCAGCTCTGTACAAAATCATGTCAATTATTGTATCCCTGTTGTACTTGTCTGTGTAATCCCCAAGTCGCTAGACTCCCTGAGTGTCAATTCTCAAATCTGTAAAATTGGGGTGAAGATACTTGCTTGTATCAAAATGCCATAACAATAAATGAAGCAAGTAGAGTCAGCTCTTGATATCTATGGAGAATGGGTTCCAGGAGTCCCCATGAATGTCCTCATTTGACATTTACAAATAATACATCTTATGTATTATTTGCATAGAGCCTACACAGATCCTCCTATATGCTTCAAATCACATCTACATTACTTTTAATACTTAACACAATGCAAATGCCTTGTCCATTATTGCTAAATTGTACCACTTAGAGAGTGATGACGTGCAAAAGTCTGAACATGTTCGGCACAGGTGAATGGTCTTGAGTATGTTTTTAATCTCTGTTTGGTTGACACTACAGATGCAGAAATCAGATACAAAAGGCCACCTCTATATCCTTGTTCCTATCTTCAAATTATGTCACTTGACTTGACCATGGACTGGCGAGAAACCTCAGCCATCACATATTCATCTTGTACTTCATTGTTCCGATATTTTGGGCTATTCATTGCTGCATCTGTATGTCTGGAATGGTCATTGCACATGACAAGTGTTCTGTGAATGTTAGTTGGATAAGCTCATATATGCATGTGTGCAAGCATGGCTGCTGTGCCTAGTATGGCTGTAGGGCCTTGGCTTGACTGAGGGTGGTGAGAGAATGAAGAAAAGACAGATACATGGACACACAGAAAAGCTGAGGTTTGGTGAACTAGGATCATCTCTGATGAAGGAGCCAAAGCCCTTAGAAAGCTCTGCATGTTCTTTGTATACAGTTGCATAGGGAGGCAGGATTATGGCACACATCTGGACAAGGAGGCAGGGTTATTACATTCTGATAAAGGAGGTAGGGTTTATGCTATATAGCTGGATCAAGGAGACAGGTCTACCTAAGCTTATCAGGGGCAGTCTATGTAGGGGAACAATCTTAAAGCCATACATTTCCAGGGAGAGAAAGATACAGTAGACATTTTTCTGCATATACTATCAACACTCACACTTAGTCCCCTGAGGAAGGCTTGGCCGTCCTTCTGAGTCTGTGCCTATGGGGCCCTTGATATGGCCATGCCCATGTCATCAGCATGTATTGACTCAGGACCTCATTCTCTTAGAGCTTTCTTTCATTCTTTTTTCTTTTTTTTTCTCTCCACACATGGCAGTTCAGTTAATGCCACCACTTGATGGTTGAAGGCTGACTTACAGAAAAGATTTACACATGTCTAATCTGGTACCCACCCTCCATGGTGGGATACATCTGTGGCTGAAGAAAAGGTACCTTCTCTGCCTTGTTCTTCATTTACCAACAAACCTACTCTTTCTACTTCTACCATGGGGGTAGATATCTCCTTATTCCTTCAGTTGATTCTTGTTTTCTCTGTTACATTGTTGTAGATTCCCAGACCTCATGGGAAAAGCCAGGAGTTGAGGGTGGTAGTAAAATCAGATTCTATAGAAGAATGCAGTGTTCTTCGTGTGGGAGCAAGGAGCTGTCCTG
Source organism: Neotoma lepida (assembly GCA_001675575.1). NCBI lineage: Eukaryota > Metazoa > Chordata > Mammalia > Rodentia > Cricetidae > Neotoma > Neotoma lepida. The sequence continues at coordinate 1,359 of LZPO01066386.1, read as the reverse complement.
ATAGACAGCTCCTTGGGCAGAACTTGTGTCCCATCTGATGATAGTGAACAAGCCAAGGACATGCAACAGATGGTTTCTCATTGTGAAATTTATGAATATAAGGCCAGGGTTACAACCTTCACTGGTCAGAAGATGACACTGAGTCAGCCTGGACAGGCCCTGCATTGGATCACAGCTTTTGTCATTTGGCTTGAGTAAGATGGCACTGTGGTGGTCATCGCCTTGCCCTATTATCTATTAGCATCTGAATATCAAGATGAGCCCCATGAGGGCTGTGTTCTCAGCTGCTCATCATCTGGAACTATCAGCTCTTGTCTTGGATTCCTGGTGAGCATCCACACTTAGCAAGTTTGGCTGGTATACCATTGCATTAGATAATTGACCATCTCTGGACCTGGATATAGAGGTTAACCTTCTGGTTTGGGGTTGGAGAAGCACCATCTTACTAATATGTTAGGCACAGGCTATTCTAATTCACAGGAAAGATGGAGAGCCATGCTGGATGAGCTTGGAGTCTCTGGCTTTTGAAGTTGGAAAGAGCTGGGTGAGAGAGTCCAGGCTCTGACATCTGCAAACTGTGTGACTTGTGGTATGCAACCCTGCTGAGCTTTTGTGTCCTCCTACATGATATGGATGATGGTGATAGTATCCATCTCATGGATCATGTAAGACACCATAGCTCAAGGTATGGCCTACAGTGAGTACTGTGAGCGTTAGCTAGTGAACAGAGTTGGTGATGACGGTGGCCATGCTATGGTGAGGTGGGTATTACATTAACTTTGTTCCCCAAAGTGCTCAGCAGAGGAGATTCTTGAGTGGCGTTGAAGAAATGACCAAATTATTGGTCATTTTATTGACAAATAGAATACTAAAAACCAAAGATGCTAGCTCCTTGGTTAGATGTCACCATACACTCCCTGCCAGGTAACTTCCCAGAATGATTTGAAGGAAGCCTTCTAACTGAGTTTGTAGGTGAGAGATGTCAATAAGAACTTTGGAAAGATGACACAGATGCAGCCCCAGAAGCCACAAATGGAGCCTCCTCACCTCTGCTCCTCAAAGGCATTTCTCTAAAACCTAATGACTTCTTTCCTGTGATCAAACTGTCATTCTTTGAGATTTTGTTTTGACCCTAGATAACTCCAGTTCTAGAAATATCTAAGGCCTGCTTCAGGCTCCTGTAAAGCTGCATTGTCTGGCTATGTGACATTAAGAGTATGTGGCTCTGAGCCCAGAAACTCTCATCATTTCTACATGGATTTTTTTTTTAATTAACAAATACAGTTTTTTTTAAGTGATACATTAGGGGTAGGGTGCTGTTCCGTGGCCTGTGCAAGGCCCTGGGTCTAATCTCCAGGA
>LZPO01066385.1:209474-242445 GCA_001675575.1 Neotoma lepida | reverse complement strand
GTGCCTTACACACTGTCTCACTGGGCTTCTGTGCCACAGCCCAGAGTGACTGGTGGACCAGGCCATAGAATGTCAGGTTGTTCTCATACCTGCTGCAACAGGGGACTGGGGACACTGGAGAAAACCAGTGATTGAGACAGTCTCAAAATGCATGGGGAGGACTTGTTTGCTGAAAATCACAGGAGATAAATAGTTGACATAAGTCTGAAGACAAGCTGTGGCCTTTCACAGTCTCCTTCAAGTCCAGCACAAAGGTTCTATTTTGTCTTCCTGAAAATGAAATGCAAAGCCACAGTCCCCAGACAGAAACAGCATTGATGGGAGGGGTGGGAGGCCACACTGAAGCAGCTCTTGTTTCTCCCACAGACACCAAGGTCCATGTTCAAGCAACTGAGTGTCCAAGGCGAGCGCTCCCCAGTCCCCACTCAATTTCTCTTCACAACATTTTTAGAATCTAGTCTGAGATACTGAGTTCAGACTCAAAGGAGTGACACTGCCCTGGAATGTGACATAACTGTGGCAGGGATTGTGTTCCTTAAGTTGTTAGGGCCTCTGTTGTTACTAATGAAATGAGACAGCATTGAATTCCTGCCCTGATTCTCTTAGGGAGTGTCTTCATTAGGGTTTCTATTGCTGTGATGAGACACCATGACCAAAGAGCAAGTTGGGGAGGAAAGGGTTTATTTGGCTTACACTTCCATATCACTGTTCATCATTGAAGGAAGTCAGGACAGGAATTCAAGCAGGGCAGGAACCTGGAGGCAGGAGCTGATGCAAAGGCCATGGAGGGGAGCTGCTTACTGGCTTGTTCCCCATAGCTTGCTCAGTCTGCTTTCTTATAGAACCCAGGATACCAGCCTAGGAATGACACCACCCACAATGGGCTGGGCCCTCCTCCATCAATCACTAATTAAGAAAATGCCTTACAGCTGGGTCTTGTAGAGGTGTCTTCTGAATTGAGGTTCCCTCCCCTCAGATGACTACAGCTTGTGTCAAGTTGACCTAAGACTTGCCAGCACAGGGAGACCTAGTTGTCTTGAGATGTCTGGATAGTAAAGTGCTTCTAAGCCAGCACAATTCAGATTTTGCTGCTCATTGGGAGTACTGCAGATCTTTAAANCTACGGTGCCGACTCTCATTCCCAACCTTGCGGTTTGCCTGGGATGAGAGGCAGAGCAAGAATTAAAGCTTCCCAGAAGGGCAAAGACCTTGAGGAAGGTGGGTAGAGGGAGGCTGGATTTGATCAGTGCACTATTGTGTATTTGTATTGAAATAATGCCATCGAACCCCATTATTAGGCACAAATAATATATGTGCATGTGTTACATATTACTAAAACATTTTAAGAGAGTTAGCTTTGACTTAAACGTGACACAGCCTAGAGTCATCTGAGAGGAGAACCTCAATTGAGGAACGGCCTAGGTCCAACTGGCCTGGGAGAAAGTATGGGGTGGGTGTTGCCTTAACTTTTAACTGGTATAGGGGGCTCAGCCCACTGAGAGCAGTGTCATCACTGGGAAGGTGGTCTTGGGCAAGAAAGCTAGNTAAGCATGACCATATGAACTCCTCTGTGATTCCTGCTTCCCTCGATGATGGACGGGTAAACCAAATAAAGACTTTTGCTTTTGGTCAGAGTATTTTCTCACAGCAACAGTGATGAGGTGAACACCAGGTGATTCCAACACACAGTACCGCTTGTGACTGGATGCTTGTCAATCTAAACACTGTCGATTTCTAAGGTGATACTAGAGACAGGATACAGGACCCAGAAGGCTGTCTATGTCGCCAGCTTTCTTTCTGTGTTTACTTGCTATGTGCTATATCTCGGTGTCCTTGAAAACACTTAATGGGGCTACCCTGCATTCCCACAACCATGTGACAGTGGTGGATGACCTTAGATCAAAGGCAGAAGCAAGCCAGTGGCTTAATAGCACTGCAAATGAGGGAACAGCAGTGTGGATGGGATTCTCCAAAACCCATTACCTCACTCTGTCTGCCACAAGCTGTGCCCTTATCTCAGGAAACCATCTTACAAAAGGGTTTTGTGGTTCCAAGCAGGATTAATGGATTAGTACATTGATACAAGTCAACTCCACTCAGGCTTTTTGCCTGACACTGTAAGACAGTGTATACTCATGAGTGAGGTACCAGTTTCAATTGATGGTGCCTAAATTGTGTCCCATAGGATGTAAGAATCTCCCAAGATGTTAATAGACATTGTTTAAGAAGAAGGGGGGAAAGTCCAGGAAAAGGGCCACTCATACAAGCCATATAGGTTATTTAGCCCGACAGCCACCATTCATAGGATCTATTTTATACAAGATTGCAGGCATACTGCCAAGCAAGTTTGTTTAAACACCACGGTAAATGCCTTCCCAGCAGTACTTCTCGGAGCTTGTTGTATGTCGACTTGCTTTGTCTGCAGAGTGAACATGCAGAATAATCACCTTTGACGTGTCAATCATTCATTCATTAGGCGGGGAATCTCATGGAACTAGGAATCAATGAAACATTCATGTGGATTTTTAAACAAGGTCCCTCCCTCCCCAGCCTTCGGGACTGCACACCTCAGAGAATGCTACAGTGTAAGAGCACAGAAGGGTAGATGCTCAGGGCATAGCAGGCTCTGTCCTTACTACAGCCTTCTGAAATCCTCCTCAGAGGCCCACAGAACTATCCAGATGTAGAAGAGCAAGCCAACATGAGGCCCCAGTGTTTCTCTCATCGGCCTCATCTCTCTTTCCCGTGGCTGTCTGCATGCCTATCACGCTGGGCTCATTTTTATTCTCTTTCCCAGTGCTGTCGCTAAGAGTCTTGTCCTTCTCAGGAGGAGACTTGCATTCTCTCAGGGGCCTGGCACAAAGGCTCATTTCCCCCTCTGCATTTTATCTTCCTCAGCTGTCCATTTCCTTCCCTGCCCTGGTTCTTTTTCTGCTGTCTGGCCACTCCCCACTTACTTTTGGCAGAGGAAGAAGCTGCCATTAAGAGCAGAAGTGTCTTGGAAAGCTGATCTCTGAGATGTACCCAGGTGGGAACCAACTCAGTGCAGTGCAGGCATCCAGGAGCTGATCTCCAGCCAAAGTGACCCCCAGGGAGCCCGCCACACTCGCCTGTACAGAACAAGGCCCTTCACAGAGTCCCTGCATTACACCTGGAGGAAATATTGAGGGCACATCAGACCAACCTCTGCCTTGTCACCACTCTCCCTGCTTATCATCTGCTCCTGTCCCATGAACACCCCCTTACCAACCCCAATGGGCTCTGGAGAAGGGGCATACAGGACAGTCACTAGATATGCTGAGAAGCACCAGGAACCTTAGAACTATGAAGACAGAGGGGTGGGGAGGGACAAGTTGGTCTTTCAGGAAAGAAGAACATGGTCTGTTCCTCTCCCTGGGTGGCAGTGCACGGCCACCTTCTCTTCCTCACCACTGCCTCTCTCTACACACACTCTCAAGAAGAGAAACAAGGCCGTAACTGCACTCTCTTACAGATCAACTTTGACAGTGGTAAGTTCTGACATGGACATCTTTTGGGTAAACCAAGGATCACTACTCCATCTGGGGTGTTGCTGGGCAAATTTCATCAGCCCTGCCCATCTTCTAACCCCAGCCTGCTATTACTGGATCCCACCTACCATGTGTGGGAGGAGCTCTGCTTCTGGCTAATACTGCGATAGGGTACCTATGTTCTCTAACGATTGGGGTCATAACTTACAGGTGCTTTGTTTTCCCAGCGTGGAAATGGAGTCTGCGCATCTNCAGACATACAGCATTTATTCATTTCACTGAATCAGTACACTTCATACACTGTCCTGAACAGCGTGGGTCCTACATTCACTCAGAGCCCCAGAACTACAGCACATTCACACATTCACCTCTTGCTCTGGTGTCTGCCCTTCTCAACATCCAGGATCTGCAAAGCAAGTTTCCCATACTTACAAGAGACCAAACAAGACTAATATATGCTATCCATGTCATTGGAAAGGAAAGCAGAGAAAGCCTTGTACTAAGTCTAAACATAGCCCATCAGCCAGTCTGCAGCCAGATACTGAGCAGAAGTCAGTGCAAGCTGCTCATGACCNTGTGAGGAAGACAGACCACCTTGGATGCGGAAGGGGAAAATGAAATCAGGAAGGAAAACTGATTCTGCTGAATCCCGAAGGACAAGGAGAGTGATGGCCAGATCTCAGTCTTAATGACAGCCCTGGTGTTTCCCTCTCCCTCTCAATTAGGCAGACTTTGCTGTCTCCAAATGGTCTGCTTTCTGCACATGAATTATTATGCTGAACTGGTTGGAGCAACACTCCCCAAATTCCCTACCGGAATAAGTTCTGAGCATTGCACAGCTCTCAGGAACAATCATGAACATGAATATTATATTTATTCAAGAAATACTCCATCTTACATACTGTTCCTTTTGAAAGATGTAATATGAAGACCTATTAGGTGTAAAGCACATGTGGGCTGTGTTATCAATACATCACGTTCCAACTTAAAAATAAATTTCTATAACACACCAAACAGGCACGACGGAGCCTTTCTACTTTTTCCTGCATGGACATTTAGGGTAGACTTGTACATTAATGAGCTAGTCAAATAGGAAAGATATGGAAAAACAACCCTAAACAACCCTAATACCCAGGAAAACAAACATGAAAAGATTTCGGCAGTCTGTGCCCAGAGACCCCCTTGCTGCCTGACAGCTGGCTCCTGAGCAATGGAGCTGTGAAAATGCATGGCCGCACAATGACTAATCAATCAGAAAGAGGAAGTCCTGCTCCCACTGGAACAATGGGGCATTGTGAACCTAGATAACACATGGGGAAACAGCCAGCATTTCCCAGGGCTGATCTCAATCNGCGGCCCAGGCAACCTCCTCTCAAATGCTCAGAGCTTAGGAATGGGGGCCAGGAACCCAGACTTTGAAGAGACTGAATGGCACTTGAGGCTCTTCTAGAAGCAAAGAGTTAAGGTAATCACCCACTCCTGTAAGAGTCCATTATTCTATTGTTATTGACAGCTGGGTCCCAGTTCATGCCAGAATGTGATAAAAGATAGTATTACAATATGCACTCAACTCTCCGGCCACAGGTGACTCCAAATTATGATTGATTCAATCTCCCAGTCGTCGGGGGTGAATGGTCCACAAATGAACAACTATCCAAATTGTCATACTGAAAACTGAGAAGTNTGCACATNGTCACAGATGCCCTTCATGCATACCCAGCGACAACTGTCATCCTAACGCAATGTACAGAATAGAAACTAAACCAAAGGATGATGGCGCACTTGGTAAGGAAGGCAAGCTCAGATGGGGAACCTGAGCGTTGTGCAAATTGGGAAGTGGAGTGAAGTACGTGGGGTTCAAAGCTATGCGTAAACTCTACCTTATAGGTAGAGTACCTTATTGCTTTCCATCTGTGGCCTGCCACTATGGTCACTAGAAAACTGTGAACAGGAAGTAGAACAAATTGCCAGCCCCTTAGGAAAGCAATTTGAGACATGTGCCATNGGGAAGAAGGCTATCTCTTTGTATATGTTTCCCAAATTTAAGTTTTGTCAAAAGCATTGGCATGTGTTCTTATAATAGACATTATATATCAACATTATATTAGTTTTGAATGATATTTTTTTAAATCTCACAATCCCAATGTTATCATGCAACTCTCATCCCACCCATCCTTACATATGTCCTTTCGAGCCTATCATTTTTGCTCAGCCATTATATTGCATTTGTTCGTAATGTTAAAGATCCCTCATAATTATTTCAGAGGCTACTCAACAATCTATCCAAGGAATGAATCATTATTAATNATGCCTCTATTTGGGGATTTTAAGGTGTTTCCAGTTTTAGCCCCTAGAAGTGATGNGCAGTNTCTTAAAATGCAGAACTCAAAACAGCTTTCTGATTTTTATGAGGCTCTGCACAGCTAATGCTGCCTGCCCAANNTTTCTNCTCGGCNAAGATTTTCACAAGCCCAAAGCCNCTTCCCCTCCACTCTGAGGTGAGCTCTGTGCTCCTCCTCCATTACATTCATGGACAAAAGAAAACAGGTGAGATGTCTGTCTGGTGGACTCTAGGGCTCTGAAACGCCAGCTCCAGGTCTCCTCCTCCTCACCACAGTGCAGCCCATAACAAGAATAAGATAGACACGATGGATTCTGTGACCACCTCCAAAGCAAGGCAGAGGCCTCCTGGAAGGATCTTCATGCTGGAGGACTGTCTGCAAAAGCCCCCAACTGTCATTCCTTGCACAGAAGTGTCAAAGAAAGCTGGGAAGGTNCCATTTACCCGGTGACTCAGGCCTATAATCCCAGCTCCTCAGGAAGCTAAGGCAGGGTTACAACTTCAAGGCCAAACTAGTAACTGAGTAAGGCATATACTCTAAATAAAAAAGTATTTAAAAAATAAAAACTTCGTGGAGGTTATAGTTCAGGGGTTATATATAGCTCATGAAGGTTATATGCTCTGCCAAGCATACACAGAGACCTACATTTAATGCCTGGTACCAAGAAATAAACAAAGCAAAAATCAATAAATAAACNAAAGCATCCCAAGAGACAGCTCATGTAGCTGTGTCTACCATGGATAGGGAGATTGCAGATGGAGGGGATGCGTTCATGAGGTAAACAAGAAAGCTNGAGGCTTCAAGATATGACAGGAAGAAAAGCAACAGGACCAATGAGAAAGTATGAGAGCTCAAGNTGCAGGAGCCACGTGAAGCCCACCAAGAGCCATCTCCAAACCACTGGGTGCAAAGTACCCCAGCCTACATTGGAAACCATTGGAAACAAACCAAAACCATGGCAGGCATGAGCTGTTTATAGTGAAGAGGCCACCAGCATCACATGTCCCCACAGTAACAGAGGCCAGCCCAGCACTATCACACAGAATGCATGTCACAGAGGCCCTTAATGAAGCTTCTGAGTCTTGGAAAAATTGTCACTCAAGTTACAGTTAGTGAAAAAAGACAGTGAAAAAATGACACTATAGGATTCCACTCTGTGATATTTCAAAGCCTAACTTATGGAAACAGTTGTCAAGGGCCATGGAGAGAGGAAAGTGGAGGTTCATTGGTGGCAGAATTTCAGTTATGTGAGGGAGTAAATCCCAGAGATCTGCTGCATACATTGTACCCACAGCCAACACAATGTTTGTTCCCTTCAATTTTTGAGGGCAGATCTCACATTTCAATCAAGGGGCACAAGGATGCTCTGGTGGGTGCATGCCTTTCCTCCAGTGAGGCTATCACAGGTGTATGCACAGAACAAATACAAACTTCTATATGTCCATTATAGCTCATAAAGATGCTCTCAAAAAAGGAGATTTCCAAATTCTGGAAATGGAGAAAGCAAAGAAGCATAGGGAGGTTTGTGAAGTTTATCCAGNTCTCCATCAAGAGAGGGTACCAAAGATGCAAGAACATCACTATTTGGCCCCAGAAAAGGAAGTGAATAAAAAAGGTGCATCTTGGACTGGGGAGAAGGCTTAGTAGGTTAAGATCGCCTTGCAAACACAAGGACAGCTTGATCCCTAGGACCCATGTAAAAAACTGAGTATAGAGGCCATGCTGGGAGGTAAAGACAGATTCACTGGACAAGCCTGGCCTGCTTGTTCTGGATGAGCAAGAAATGCTGTCTCAAAACAATTTATTGGCAGTACCTGAGACTGACCTCTGGCCTCCACACACATGCCCATACATGTAGATAGATACACAGCCACACATGTGCACATGAACACAGACATGAAACAAATGATAAATCATGATCTGTTCACACTGATGAAAATAATCTCTTCTGCTACTGTTCGCTAAGCAATCTTCTGGAAAATGACATTTAAGAACCCATANGTATATGCACACTATGAATTATATTGGGATACTGAATTATCAATCATTTTCCTTTGAAATGAGCTTGGTCAGAATTAACCACTTTGCCAAAGCCTTATCACTCCGTGTCTCCAGTACCACTGACACCTTGAAAATGACCAAAGTACNTTCCTCCGACCCATCTCTTTTCTAAGAGTAGATTCCGATCTCCTCCTGCTCATTGAACACGCTCCTCCTGTGTTGTTGCATTTCATCAAACTGAACCTGTCTGGAACCCAGGTCCATGTCTGTTGTCANGCTACTTCTGAAAAGATCTCCTCTGTCCCCCGGCCAGTTTCTGTGAAGGGCATGGCCATCCTTCCTGCTCACCCAAGTGGAAATGGAAACAAAACTCCTCCTTCCCTCCCACACCTCAATTTCAGGATCTGCTCCCCAAACGTGTCTTCCTACTTTATTCTCTTTCTGGTTTATTCTCCATTTGAAAGCTACAGGGAGAAACATTTATAAATACATTCATTCCTTCAACAAATATGCACTGATGGCCATTGCATGCCAAGCAATAAACAGGNGTGACACCGTAAGCAGGGAAGGAAAATGAGCAAGATCTGATTATGTCACACTCCTATTTAAAACTCATTATGCACTGCCTAAAATATAAAAGGCAAGACTCCTAGCTTTGNGATACCAAAGTCTTTAATACTGCATCAGGAAAGTATCCCCATTTTACTTCAACTTGACACAAAGCTAATCATTTGGGAAGAGGAAACCTCAGTTGAAACAATGACTTCAGAAGACTGGCCTATAAGCAAGTTTGCCTGTGAGGCATTTTCTTGAATTAATGATTGATGTGGGAGGGACCAGACCACTGTGGGTGGTGCCAACCCTGGACAGATGGTCCTGGGTTGCATAAAAAAGCAGGCTTAGCAAGCAAGCGGCAGGGAGCAAGGCAATCAGCAGCATTCTTCTGTGGCCTCTGTTCAGTTCCTGACTTGGAGAATGAGGAAGTGAAAAGAGCAGCGAAGGGGAGGCCCTGGGGTGGGCTAGCAATGGGACACGCTTCCAAGACTGAGGCGATGATAAAGTAAAGGCTTTGGCAGCTAGATAGCCTGAGTGTGAATCCTAATTCCTGTCACTTAGTAGCTGTGTGCCCTTGGACAGGCTACTCCATAGACTCCACAGGCTCCAGTTTCTTTGCCCGTGAAATGGAGATAAAACTGAATTTTGTCAGAATTAATTAGTTAACATAAGATGTTTAGAGTGTGCTTGATATGCAGTACGGCATAGAAACATCAGTTATTCACATTTCATGTGAGACTTGAGCACGCAGCCAGATTAACCTTCCAGCAAGTCTGGTGGCTGAGATGGAGGTTTCAAATTCCTGTTGCCTGCTTCCCCTTCTCACTCTCGGTTACTGTCCTTTCTAATTCCAGAAAGATCCAAGCATCCATGATCCAAGAATGCTCTCACCTCCCGCCAAGATTTCTACCAACTTGCCATCATGTGCGCCTACCACTCTGCCTTCCTTCCACTAGGTGGATTTAGTGGCCCTACTGTTATCAAAGAATGACTTTCCACTTATGCCCCAGGCCTCTACCCTCTTATCTCCCAAAAGGTAATGGTTTTTGGTAGAGCTGAGTATTCTTATACTTTAGAAGCCTTTTCCCACTTAGCTTTCATGACAGCACACAGACCGAATCTCTTCCCGAATCACTCGGTACCCTCCCCCACTCCTCAGTCTCCATTGGTTGTTTTTATTCCTGCAGTCTTCCTCCATTTCATCTCCACACATCCCCAGCGTGACGTCAACAGTTATTTGACTCCATATCTCACCAAACATCAAGTATAAATCTAAATGCCGAGTGTACATCTTTATTTGTAGAACAATCTCACCCAAACCTTGCATTGCCCTGACTTCTCCCTGAAAGTACNGAATGAGAAACCCAAAGTGGAAAAGGTAGGATGTAACTAAGGTGGGTAGTCCTGGGAGAACAGAAAACCCTGACCTCCAATTAAAAGAGCAGTGTCTCTTTCCCTAACGACCAGGAAAGAAGTTGTTTCCAATCCGAGAGCAACCTGTAATTAGTAGTTTTACAGGAATCTTTCTAGGCATGAATATATACAAGTAGTGCACAGCAGGGCAGAACTGCTAGCCACATAGAAAATATGTGTGGGTACCATGCCAGGAAATCTGGGAGTCCTGACAAAAGAGTTTTCTGTCGGGTCAGAAATCCAACCAAACAACAAAGATTTTAATGTGTCTCCTTGGCATGGTGGAGGGATGCACCAAATACTTCTAGGATCCAGGAACAAGCCCTTTGCAGTGCCACTTGGGTGTCCTCTCCCTGGCAAAGGCTTGACCTTTGAGAGACAGCCCTCTCCCTGCCGTTCCAGGGGCTGACTGACAGAATTCACCAATGCTCCCTTTGTGATGACATCAGCCATCAAGCTGTTCATTTTTTGAATAAAGTGTAGCACAAAATCAACAGCGTGAGTTCAAGAAAGGCCAGGAGCATGGCTGTCTGACCAGGAGCAAGAGCCTTGAAATTCAGAAGCCTTGGGGTTCTCACTTTTAACATGAGGCAGGAAGAGGACTTGTGGATTACAGTGAAGATTTAATAAATCAATTCACACTGAGTACTGAAAACAAATTTAGCCACACACTAAGGGCCTCTTGGTTAGGCTGTCATTATGGTTAATATTCAGGATGGGGTGTCTCCCGCAGTGCCAACACAACATGATCTGATGTCTAGGCTTGAGAAATTAACAGCAAAATTCATCTCATCAAAAATGAGTCACTGCATGAAAAAAAAAATAGGGAGAACCTTAAAGCAGTATATAAGAAGATGTGCTTAGAGGACCCTTCAACACAACTGATCCCCCTGTCACTTGGCCCACCCATTTTATTTTCAAGGGCCTAGAGCACTGTTCACACCATCTGTCCACCAAAATAACACTCTCTGGAGCTGATTCCTGAGCTCAGGCAAGTCTGGGGTATCTGTGTTCACCTTCAGCCATGCAGATAAACATATGCACTTAAACAAACATAGTTCTGAGCAGAACATCCACATCGTCCTTGGCATAAGGTGCATGAGCCATGCACACACATATGCATTCATGAATATATACACACACATATGAATATATCCATCCACACCTGTGTAAGTCACCAGTCACGTCTGTAACACACACACACACACACACACACCCCACTCACACCTTTGACATCTCTTATCCCATCTGAGACTTGTTTCTCTTCTTGGGTGTCTGTGGCCTAGTCTAGAATGATTTCATAAGCAAAACTGGGCCAAGAGGCATCATATTCCTATTGGAAATAATCTGAGGCTTAGGTAGGAAAACANTGCTAATGGAATTATAAAGTGAAACAAAAATATTGAAGTCAAGAGAGCATCCAGCTTCACCTCTTGTCCTAGTAAGTTTCAGATGTTGATTTGACCCAGCCTAGGGTCATTTGAGGGAGTCTCAGCTAAGGAATTACCCAAAAGAGATTGGCCTGTAGCCACGCCTATGGAGTATAGTCTCTATTATTGACTGATCCAGGAGGGCCCGCCCACTGTGAGTGGTGCCATCCCTGGGCAGGTGTTTCTCCTGGCTATATAAGAAATCTAGCTGAGTGTGAGCCTGTTAGCAATCCAAGCCAGACAGCAAGACAGCAAGCCACATTCTTCCATGTGGTTTCTTCCTCGAGGTTGCTACCTTGAGTTCCTGACCTGACACCTCTCAATGATGGGTTATGACCTAAAACTACAGACCCATTGCCTCCCCAAGTTGCTTTTGACTGGAGTATTTCATAATAGCAACAAAAATGCAGACTAGAATATCTCTTTTTATGTGCCTTGAAAATTTTCCTGAATATTTTTGATCCCCAGTTTCCTCACTCAAGACAGGTAGCGTCCTAATTGATGGGATGTGATACCAATCTACAAAGAGCTAGATTCCAGGCTTTCATGAAGACCAAACCCCTGAGCTACTGGCACAAACTGTATTCTGGAATTTATAGCTTCAGTTTAGTTTCATAATAAACAAGAAAGCTACTAACAGTGCTGTCCAGGATGAATACAAGGTGAACTCCAGAGCACACAAGAATATTGTGTTTTTCAGAGAGGACAAAGACNGCAGGCTGGTGTTGGTGGAGTATGGGGCTCACTTTATTTCCCTAGGGTGGAAGCTAGGTGTAACTAGATTGGAAACTCAGCAATATTTACCCATTTGGGATGCTATACCAATGAAGGAAGCTACCTCTCCAGAAGAGTAATGGCAAACAGAGAGCTCATTCCTGTGCTTCTCATAGCCTGGAGCTTAGGAGAAGTGCTGGACAGCAGGACACACACACACACACACACACACACACACACACACACACACACACACTGAGCAAAATCTCACCCTCAAAGGGAGGTTCAGTGCACAGGGCTAAATAAAGACTCAACAGCAACTGAACTCCCAGACCTGTGCTAGACAAACTACAAGATGGTACCCCCAATGATCTCACCTCCTACTGTTCACACTATTCCTATCATTTGTTTGTTCATTGTTTGTGGTTGATGTTTGCGATCAAGTCTCACTATGTAGCCTTGGCTGGTCTAGAACTTGCTATGTAGACCAGGTTGGCCACAGACTCCCAGAGATCTGCCTGCCTCTGCCTCCTGAGTGCTGGCTTTAAAGACAAGCACCACCATTCCCANCCTACAGCTCACACCTTTACACACCATCCTTAAGCACAAGCTACTCCTGGGGACGTTTACTTCTAACAAACAGAATACAGTCAAAAAGAAAGGNTGTCCTATCTGAGACTAAGTTAGAAAATCGGCTTCTGCCTTTTGTTTTCCTTTTTCAAGTGTATGTGAGGGACATGCTTTGGGGGGGAGGNGTGCACATGCATGTGGAGGCCTGAGGTTGATGTCATGAATCATCCCTGATTACTCTTCCATCTTATTCATAGAGGCAGAAGCCTCTCAACCAAGCCCAGTGCTCACTGGTATGGCTAGCCTCACCAGTCAGCTTGCTCTAGGGATCCCGTCTTTGCTTTCCTGGACTGGAATTACAGGTGGGTCTTTTCGCCCATTAGTCATTTACATGGGTTCTACGGATCCAGATTCTGGTCCTCCGGCTTGCTAGGCAAGCGTTTTAACCACTGAGCTATCTCCCCGGCTAGCGTTTTAACCACTGAGCTACCTCCCCGGCTTCTAGCTTCATTAGTTTCTTGCACATGATGTCTGTTGCATCGCTGAGATAGAAGCTGCCATGTTGAGTTGCCTCGTGTGCTTAAGTTGCCCTGGGAGATTTCAGTCCACCGCCAGCAAAGAACTGAAGCCCTTAGTTCCATAGCTGGTAAGGCACTTAAGCTTACCAGTAAGAATAAGGGGGTGAACCATTTGGAGGTGGATTCTCGTGCTACTGAGTTTCAGATGAAAGTGTAACCTCAGCCAAAGCTGTNACTCTTGTTTCCTCAAGAGACCAGGAGACAGAGGCGGACNGTGAAGGCACATCAGATTCCCTATCCCAAACACTGTGAAATCAAAGTACTAAGTAACTAAATTTAGGGTAACTTGTTGTCCAGTGAGAAATAGCCAGTACAAGGCCCTTTACCAGGTGGCCTAAGAAAAGCATCCTGCAAGTGACATTGAGACAGAGAAGGGCTTCTTTCTCTGGCAGCACCGGGAGAGAGTTGATTGGATAGTTCCTCCTTCATCCACTCCCATCTCTAGGAGACAATAGAATTTCCTGCCTAAAGAAGTGAACTTAGAAGTGTGATAGTTTCAGTCTTCACCGTCAGTTTCACTGGGTTTTAAATCACCTAAGAGATAAACCTCTGTACACATTTGTGAGGCCATTTCCAGAGAGATTTAACGGAGGAACAAAAAAAGATGTGCTTGCAGTAGGAAGAACTGGGCTTCCCTGCACCTGTCTATCTTCCATCTCTAACCCCTGTGTTCCTGTCCCTCCTCACATAGCAGCAGGCCCAGGAATTGGAATGTATTGTAGGTCATTAACATCCCACCAAACGCATTCCTTCTGGATTTACCCTACCCAGGAAAACGCTGCCAGCCCCGACCTTCAAAACCCCCTTGTTCTCATTCCCGGATGCCACTCAAAGGAGAAAAGCTAACTTTTGCCCTCTAGGGTGGGAAATGCTAAAGGCACTAGCGTAACCAAGCATGCTGNTATATCCAGAACACACGCCCCTCTCAGGCGCTGCGCCCAAAGGGGCGCTGATCGCCTTTTCCATCCACGGAGTGGAAATTCTAGACGCAGAAGGTGTCCAGACCAACCCTGCGTTCGCGCCTCTGCCAATGGCCGTAAACCTGTTTCTGTCCCGCTGGAGCTGCAGTGCGGAGNCAGAAATCTGGAAGAATTTAACACGTAGTGGGTTCGGTTCAGACACAGGAAAACATTGTTCAAAGTAAACACTGGAATCCCTCCCTCATCATGCAGGAATGTGGAGCCGGCAGGGTCTGAGCTCAGCTGCTTCTCAGAAAAGCCCCTGCTAAGCCCGGACCGGACCGAGACCTGCACTAGGCTGCACAGACGAGGGGGACCCTTTGCGTAGCCTTCGTGCAAAGGCAAACTCCGCCCCTGACCTTGAGAAGCAGAAAGCCCTCATGAGTGGAGAGGGGCTCCTGATGCTGTGGGACTTTCCATTCCCTTCGCCTCCAAGGGTTGTGAAAGAGTCACTTTTCCTGGAGAAGAAAGGAGGCTCTGTGGAGGCGAAGGAGCTGTCTCCTGCCCATGTGTGTATGCTCCCTGGACAGGACAGTACCACCGACATGCACTTCCCTTTCCCTGCTCCTTAACTAATTCCAGCTCTCCAAAGCCCTGTGCCAAGGTCCTTGCCACTTCCGCTGACTCTGGAAAGTGGAAAGAAAGAATTGCTTTATCCCAGGGCTGTAAAATGGATTNCAGAAAGTCCGTTCATGTTTAATCGTTTGTGTCACTCTGTCCCTCGGCCTGAAGTGCTGCCTACATTCCCCTCACACAGATGCACAGGGCTGGGGAAAATGGTTGCAAGATTTTTCACAGCCCCAGGAGGAGGAGGAATTCTGAGTGAGGAACGGTTTGAGGGATGCAAGAAGTCTACGAGTGGCCATTGTCGGGTTTTCAAAGTCTTTAAAAAGCTGAGGTTGAAATTCAAGCCCTGAGGGGACTGATGACGAAACACTTGGGAGATTAAGACAACATGGCAGTCAGTTAAGAGGCCAGTCTGGACTACATAGGAAGTTCTGGAAGTGAAGCCTTCTCTCATCAGAAAGAAAAAGGGTGGAGGCAGGGAAGAGAGAAGAAAAGAGGGGAGGAGAGAAGGAAGGAAGGAAGGAAGGAAGGAAGGAAGGAAGGAAGGAAGGAAGGAAGGAAGGAAGGAAGGAAGGAAGGAAGGAAGGAAGGAAGGAAGGAAAATTTTAATTCCCAATATGAGGTTGTAATGGTCAATGTTTTAACTTGACCGGATCTACAATCACCTAGGAGACATGCCTCTGGCACACCTGTGAGAGATTGCCTAGATTTGCCTAGCCTCAGAACATGCCTGTGAAGGATCCTCTTGAATAGATTAGATTCATGGGGCGGGGGTTGACATGACACCCACCCACCCACTATGGGCAGCTCAGGGGCTGGAGCTTCTGAATGAAAGGAGGAAGCAAAGTGAACACAGGCACTCAGCTGCCTCTGCTTGACCATGGATTCGATGTGGCCAGCTGCCTCAAGCTCCTGTGGCCCTGATTTCTCTGCGTGATGGACAGTGCCTTGGAACTNGTGTGAGCACAGAAACAGACACTCACATCTTTGGAATAGAATAGAGAGCCAAGAAATCCACCCACACAGCTACAGCCACCTGGCTTTTGACTGCCAAAATATACTGGGGAAAAGGGCAGCCTCTTCAACATCCGGTGCTGGGGAAACTGGTTATCCACACTAGAAGACTGAAAGTAGATCTGTGTATGAAAATACATTCAAAAGACCTTAATGAGGACTTTAAATTACCAGATGAAAACAGTGCTGTAATCCCAGCACTCCTACNGCAAAGTAAAAGGCAGAGACTGGAGAATTGTCCAAAGCTCTTGGGCCAGCTAGACTGGAGTACGAAATGGCAAACACCCTATCTCAAACAACGTGGAAGATGAGGCCCAGTACCTGAGGTTGTCCTTTAACATCACACACACACACACACACACACACACACACACACACACACACACACACCTAGTTCCACTCACACTTTGGCGTATACACAGATGCACACACATATATCATATGTTGTGTGCTTGTATGTACAATGTGTAAGTCCATGTAGGCACAAAGGGGACCATGAAGGGTCCTGTAAGATGAACTTCTATGAAGGGAAGATGAGATCTTAAGGGTAAGTGGAGAGGTAATTTGAAGGCACAAGATGACTGTTTGCAGGCAGGAAGGGCACCATCAAGATAGAGGAATGGAGATGAATAAGAGCAAAGTTAGTGTTATCTATAAAATTCACAGGATCATCACAGTAGATGCAGAAAAAGCCTTTGACCAAAAATCAACATGCTTTCATGTTAAAAGTCCTGGAGAGAGTAGGGCTTGTGGGAACATACCCCAGCATAATAAAGGCTATATATGACAAGCTCATAGCCAACATCATTTATTTATGGAGAAAAACTCAAAGCAATTCCATTAAAATGGGAATGAGATAGAGCTGTCCACTATCCTCACTCCTTTTCAACGTAGTGTGCGAAGTACTAGCTGAGGCAATAAGGCGAGAGAAGGAAAATTAAAGGGCTACAAATAGCAAGAGAAGTTGAATCATCCATATTTGCATATGATATGATAATATACATAAGAGGGTGCAAAAATTCCAACAGANAACTTCTAGAAACAATTATTAATTTCAGCAGAGTGGCAGAATAAATATCAACTTATAAAAATCAGTAGCTAACCAGACATGGTGGTCATGTCTTTAACCCAGCACTTAAGACACAGTGGAAAGAGATCTTCTTGAGTTTGAGTCTAGCTGGATCTACATAGTGAGTTCCAGGACAACCATGGCTACATAGAGTGACCCTAAGAAAAATAACAGCAAAAAAATCAAGAGCCTTTCTATACACCAACAATGTACAAGCTGAGTGAAGAGATCATGAGCACGCTTCCATTTACAGACTCAAAGACAATTTGTCAAAAGACAAATATATTGGAATAAACCTAACCAAGGTAGCAAAAGACCTCTACAATGAAAACTGAAAAAAGAGATTGAAGAAGACATTAGAACATAGAAAGGCCTACTACGCTCATGGATTGGCAGACTTAATATTGTGAAAATGACCATCCTACCAAAAGCAATGCAGAGATTCAATGTAATTTCAATCAAAATCCTCATGACATTCTTCACAGAAATAGAAAAAAAATTCCTTAAATTTATATGAAACTAGAAAATACCCTAGATAGTTTTAAAAAAAACAATCCTGAGCAAAAAAGAATAATACTGAAGAAATTACCAGTCTAGATTCTAAGATATATTACAAATCTTCAGTAATAAAATAGCATGGTGCTCACACAAAACAGACGACGTGTATACCAATGGAACAAAACAGACGTGTATACCAATGGAACAAAACAGAAATCCAAATGAAGTATACATTACTGCAGCTCTCTGAGATTTGACAAAGATGCAGAAACGCACACTGGACTAAAGACAGCATCTTCGACAAATGGTACTGGGAAAACGATGTCCACTTGCAGANGGATGAAGTTAGACCCATNTNTATCACACTGCACAAAAATCAACTCCAAGTAGACCAAAGACTTCAATTTGAAACCTGAGATCCTAGAAGAAAACGTAAGCAGTAACNTACATGATAGAGATGTAGGAAAGGACTTTCTGAGTAGGACATGATTTGCTCAAGAATTACGGCCAACAGTTGAAAAGTGGGACTTCATAAAACTAAAAACCCTAATTGGTTATCCAATATCAAGTGGTCAGCCCTAAAATCATATACACACAAGCAACACTAATGGACTCAGCAGAATGTGTTTGTATATTTCTGCATCTGTATGACAATAATCAAAGAAGAAGAGGCCATCAACTTGAGAGGGAGTGAGGGGAGACTTGGGAGGGCTTGGAGGACTAGGATATGGGAGGGGCTAGAAGAGAGAGGAAAGGGAAGGAGAAAAGTGATATAATTATGTTTTAATTAAAATTTTAAATGTCACAATGAAATCCATCACTTATAGTAACTTAAGTTCTTTGTCAATGAAAATGCACATGGCCTGTGTGGGGAGGTCACAGGAGTGTGTCTAGATGCTCCAGGACCCAGAACAGCTGTGCCAAACTATGACNTCACTGGGAACTCTTCACACAGTTTTAGACATTTTCCACCTCGGTTCAGTCAGCCTTTAGTGGTGATTTCTCAAATTTTATTTTGAAAAGGATGCAGGAGGCTTTTCTTCACTCTGAGTATTAAAGCAGGTGGGGTTTATTTCGGCTTGCAGCAAGCTTACCCTAGATGCTTTGCTATCCCGTTCCAAGGCAGCTCTGGGAAGGCTGTTTGTCCTGCTGTCCTCAGGGATACCCCCTCTCCTCATGAATTCTTGGCATCAAGAAGTCTACAGAAGCAGACCTGTCTAATGAGTGGTTTCTAAGCACCAGCTGATAATGTAAAAGTTCTATCACTCACTACAAACACCTTCTATGTTGCTGAGCTTAGCCATCTGCCTCACATTCNGTGCTCATTATGGAGCCCATGTGGGCACCTACTGGGTTTCTCCTCCCAGGCTGGCCATCTTGGGATCCAAACTGGNTTCTTCTCCCAACCCACCTTTAGAGAAAGGGACTCAATACTCTACCCTGGGCTTTCCCATCTGCCCAGTCTTCCAGAGGTGTGTCTCTGGGCCTCTAGACTAGATCTTCCTTGAACTTCAGGCTCATCCATTTATCCACCTTCCAGACACCTCAGATGTGTTACCTGTACCTCAGACTTTCCCCTATTCAGCCGAACTCTTGGTAACCCTCACCCCATCACACCACAGAACCAGCCCCTCTTGGGGCTTGCTCTTATTAAATACCACTAATCAGTNAGTTGATAAAAACCTACAAGTCTTTTCTCCTTCCCATTCACCTCAAGACTCAATTTATCAGTAAATCATGTCAATTCCTCTTGCATATATACNCTAAATCCNTTGTTTTATAAATATTGATAACTGTTGCTGCTGCTATTAACAGAACAATAGTAATAACAACACACCATGGTGGCCCTGTTTTACCTGCATTAACTTACTGAGTCTTCCCTACAAACTAAGAGCTGAGTGCCAATATCATCCCCTCTTACAGATTATAAAGCTGAGGCAGAGGAAAGTTCAGTGACTTGCTTGAAGCCTATTATGATGGAACCAAGACTCAAATCTGAGTAGCTGGCACCAGGGATGTGTGGCCAAATACATGTTCCTGCTGTTGCCTCAGTGCCCACCCAGGTATTCCACAGGCCCCAAACTGGCTTCTTCCTTTCTGCTCTTGCCCTCCTGGAGCATATTCCATGCACTCAGCAGCCAGAGTGACCTTTCAAAAATAGGCACCAGTGTGAGTGCCATTCCTCAACCTACATATCCTGACCCAGGAACCTCCCCAACCCGCTTGGGACTAAAGCTCCAAACTCCATCCACGATTGCCTCTGTCCATTCTTCTCGAGTCTCCTACTCACCCTCCCCCAACTCACCAAACCCTGAAGATTTCAATGTGGCTGGTTAGGGTTATTCTGCTCACTATCCATTATCCTATCACCTCATGTTATTGTCATACAGTGCATATCACTGTGTTTGGATGGGTTTTTTTCTGTTTTATTTTTATTTATGAGTAGGTGTGTCTGTGTGAGTGAGTGTATGCCACATGTATGCAGGTACCCACAGAGGCCAGAAGAGGGCATCAGATCCCCTGGAGTTGGAGTTAGAAGCAATTGAGAGCCATCAGACAAGGGTGGCAAAGGGAGACATAAGGTTTCATGAAGACACAGAGGACTGACTCCTCACACAGCCAAGGAAGTTAAAAAGACTCCTGGGGTAGATGACTTATGTTTCATTTCATTTCAACAGATGTCCTGGCACACACCTGACCAGTCTCAGAGACAAATGTGACCAGTGATCTCATTCCTTAGTGTTGGTACCACCTTGAACACCTATGAGGATACAGGCTCCTAGGTCCCCAGAATCTCTGATTCAGTACATCTGGGGTAAAGGCGAAGAATTTGCATCTTTAACAGATTCTCAGGTGAAAACCAGTGTCATTGGCCTAAGTCCTTGAGAACCCCCAAAACANGCCATTTCCNCACTCCAGAACACCAGGAGGCAGCTGANCANGCCTCCCAGTGTCAGGGTGCCATTTGCTCCAATGATATGAAAGGACAGCACCAAGAAGAGGCACAAGAGGAGAGTCCTTGAAGGAACAGGCACCTGGTTTACTTTTGAATGATNAACAGGCATGACTGAGAAAAAAGAAAAAAAAATGAAACGGCTGAAGAAAAGGACAGAGCAGTAAGTTCAAAAGTGACAGCCAACACACGGGGCACACCTGTGCTGTGGGAGAAGGCTGTGCTAAGAAGTAGGGTGTTAACAAGTGAAAGTCAACTCTGAAGGGTCTCAAGGTGTTGGACTTCTGTGCTGTGTGTTTCCTCTGCTTAGATGAGTAATTCTCAACCTTCCTAATGCCGCAACCCTTTAGTACAATTCCTCATGTTGTGGGGACCCCCAACCATAAAATTATTTGCGTTGCTACTTCATAACTATAATNTTGTTACTGTTATGAACCACAATAAATATCAATATGCAGAATATCTAATATGTGACCCCTGTGAATGGCTCGTTTGACCCCCCCCAGAGGGTCATAACCCGTATGTTGAGAACCAATGGCCTGGACCATTCACACTCAAGAATTCTGTCTGTGTCTTGCAGGCACTGTGGGGGGCTGAACGACTTTAAGTAGGAACTAGCATTACCAGCTCTCTTTAGAAAAAATTTTGTAGTAGAGACTTATAGCCATCTAATCATCTAAGAGGAACATCTGCCTCCTGAACTCCACCCAGTATCTTACTGGGAAGCTAAGAGCTGTTTCCCAGCATACCCTCTTCTCCCTTCCTTTTAACTAGATAGAGCTTTTGTGTCCAAGTTTCTCTACATGTAGATTTGTCTCACTAAAATCTTTAACCTTCAGTGTGTTTCTTTCTCTATTCATAGGTTATAAGCAAANGAATTCAAGGTCCCCAAGAGATCACAGAGACACAAAATGGAAGGTGACTGGATTCTCAAGTTATCTCATGGCAGTCCATCACAAAGCATCCAGTTGAATTTGAGGGTGAGAAATAAATTTCTCTTATGTTAAGTCCCTGAGGTCTGGGAAGGTTTCACAGCATCTATGGAGGGTTTCTGAGGTCTAATTAAAATCAATGCAATCTCAACTTAGTAAAACCAAGGCTTCAGCAAGGCTAGAAGGNCAGTCACTGAAAAGCTGCTTCCCAACAAGNGAAAGAGACTGAGAAGNGTGGGCACNAAGTGTNGTCACAATTAACCACGAAGGGAAAGAAGAGTGGGGGGTCTGGGAGGGCCTCGGGTCTCTGACTTAGATGATGGAATAGGTATCAGAAAAGGTGGGTTCAGAGACAGGATGCTAAGGTACATGTTGGGCATTATGGAATATCCAAGTAGAAACCCCTAGTGGGCAGCTGTCCTGTATGAACCTGGAGTCTCGGGATAGTGGTCATAGTTCCAGACATATAAACTTGATAGAAACCAAAGATTGTCCTATCTCTTCTTTTCACAGGATGAGTATGGCAGAGGGATGAGAAGTGAGTATTTGTTAGTAGTGAGGGCCAAGAGAAGTCTAAGGAAGAATGGAGTGGGGCCCACCACAGAGGNAGGCCTTCTCACAAAGCCCAACAAAAGTGGTGCACAAGGGGGCAGATGCTAAAGGCCACAGATCTGTCAAGAAATCCGAGGACAGACGTGTCCACTGAAGCTGATGACGGGTCATTTGTGGAGAGTGCTGCTAAAAAACGAGAGGGCATTCCACAAATGACCCAAAGCCAGAGCTGAAGGAGGTGGAGTGAAGGGAAGCTGAGGGCACAAAGACAACAAATGGAGAAATCCNAATGCTGATGAGACCCTGTGCCCGCATCTCATTCAGACCTCACTATAAGTCACATTTTTTAGACAGAGAAACGGGCTTTAGAAGAAAACAAGTCACTTCCTTCAAGCGGTACATTTAGTAAATGATNAGATTNAAGCTCAGACCCAGGACAATCTGATTCTAAACTGGGGTTTTAACTTGCACACTATGATTGTCTGTGTAGAAATCCAAAATAANCTATGAATGGAACTGCCGAGTTCAGCAAGGCTAGCAGACACAAGGTTCACATACCTAAAAATGCTTGAATTTTTCCAGTTTCCACCAACAAAAAGAAAATAAAATTTCTAAAAAGAAATTCAATGATAGTGTGGCATTCAAAAACTGAACTAAAATTAAATTAAAAACAAGAACAAAAATTAAGATCTCAATAGAGAGATGTGTCATGTTCATNGCAAAAACATAACAGCAAATATAAAACAATGTCACTTCTCCTACATGTGGCCCATAGATTCAGTGCAACCCCAACCAAAATCATACCTGGGTTATTTCTCTTTTTGGAGAAATTGACAAGCTGAGTTAGACCTTTTATGGCCATGGCAAAGGCTGAGAGCAGAAAAGGTGATGNGGGGCCGGGGATTGAGTGAACTTGTGCATGGCTTTCAAACTCTGCTCTAAGGCTGTGATAGTTAGATATTGACATATCAGAACAGAAAAATAGACAAAGGTCACTGAACAGAGAGCCCAGAAGACACCANCTCTAAAGGTACCTCAGAGCTGTGGNCACAGGCTCCCACTGTCAAGAAATGCTGTTACACCACTTGACCATCAATATGAAAATATGTTAAACACCTGTCTTAGCTTCTTTTCCTGTTTCATTCTCCTGGACTTTAAGACACAGATTAACTCCAACCCAGTAACAGTAAATGAGCCTCTGAGGAAGCCAAAGAACACTTTAGGAGCCAATTCTCCCCTCTGTCATGTGGGTCCTAGAGATCATACTCAAGTCAACAGGCTTTAGCAACAAGCGCTTAGCCTTCTACGTCATCTTGCTGGCTCATATATTTAATTTAAATAATTTAAAATATTTTCCTTTTCAAAATACAAGGATGGCAGAGCAGGTGGGAAGAGTGTAGTGGACAGAATAGAACAAAAATTGCTAAGAGGAGAGAAATGAAAGACTGTATAGAAAAGCTGGTGTGATGTAGGACCCATGGACCATTGCAGAGCATCAGGACAGAGTTGCAGGGTTGCGGGGGAGGGAGCTAGTGTGGTTGGCTAGCCTCATTAGCATGTCTGAGGTCCTGGGATAGAGGAGAGAGAGAAGATCAGGTGTGGCCACAGACAAGGAGAACCCAGGTTGAGGGAAGGTCCTTTGTGGGTGACTACAAAGACTCCAGATGGACCATAGGTACCTGCAGACTCAAGGACACAGACCACGATATGGAAGTAACTCCAAGGCCTAGAGCATATTTCTACACCTCAAACAAAGTCATTCTTTTCCATGTTCCTAAAAACTTCACAACTACAAAGATAAAGCAAACATTTATTTTAGGAATAAACAATAAAACTGAGAATCTAAGTAGACAACTATTTTGCAAGCATGGGCCCAGCCGGCAGTGCATTCCTGCTGTCTGGCTTCAACCAGGCACTTGCTAGAACTTGGCCCTGCTTTTCTCCACGCTCAGTGACTTCCTAGTACATTCCTCACAGCCCTGCCCTGTAAGTTCTCCAGTTGCCTCCTCCACAGTGACCTCNTGCTACCGGTGACTTCAGCCCATCAGAAGCCATGCTGCCCAGTCCACCTTGAAATGCCTCCTTCCCACCCCTGGCATCTATGTCCTGCCTCCCTTCCTAAACTGTTCTGTCATAGGGGACATATGAGTGGCCTGAGGACAGCTAGGACTGGAGAAGCAGCAGAGAGACTGGTGTCCAGCTGGAGGTGGTAGCCAAAGGAAAGTCTAGGCTGAGTTGCAAAGTTGGCTGGCTTGATCAGCTAGGGTACAAGTGACAAGAGTCGGAAGAGGACAGGCCAAGCCATATTTCAAGCTTAAATATGCCCAAGTCAGAGGTCAGAGCACAGGATATCAAGACATGGCATAGAAGCTTTCTGCTGGGATATTGGTGTCAGATGGTGCTGGGTTCAAGTCCCGATTTACCAGCTGTGTGACCTTAGGCAAGGCATTGTCCTCTCTGGCCTCATTCTTTTCTAGTGATATGCCTGTGAGCTTCAGGATAGGGATAAAGTAGAGATGGAATGGGACGTGGCGGGGAGGGGGGGTGAAGGTCCCAGGCCAGGTAAGCCTACAGGTTTAAGAGAGTTAACCCTCTATGTCCCAAATAGCTCTTGAGTCTTTCAAAGGTGGAGGTCACTTTCTGGCCTCAGCTTGGTTCTTGATACCCAAAAGGAAATGAACATTCACATATGTGCTCTGGGCTATCAGCCACTTGAAACTGGCTGCCTCTCTAAGCAGTTTCTGAGCCTTCCTGTGCTGTTGGGATAATGGGAGTTATCTTGAGTGGCAGTCCTATAGCTTATGGTAATAGCCAACTATGGTTGAAGAACAGGTCCTGGGTAGAGGAGGAGCTACCAGCATCCATTTTCTGTGTCCTTTCCCTCCACTCTTGACTCAGGATCCTCAACGTCTCACAGCACCCTGTGCCCTGGTTTTCTCAATAACATTTCTGTCCCTCTCCACTGTGCCCCTCCTTTCCGCTCAGACATCCCCAAGCGTCACCTCNAAAACATTCTCTTGACTCCAAGCCTTCCTTCCATTTTTCCCCCTCTTCTGTGTCCTAAACCCACTAGTGGATGGCTAAACCATCTGCTAGCTTTCCCACAGTCATCCATGCTGGCTGTCTATTCTCAGGGCCTGGCTGACAGGCTGCTCCTTAAACAGAGCACAGAGAGCTATTGAGGGTCCTGAAAAGTGCAGAAGGGAGGCAACCTCCCATCCCAGGCACTGGTCTGGGATCCCAACCACTCTGGAGGTTAGGGCAGGAGGATTGCAAGTTCAAGGCCTGAGGGAACTACAGTGTGAGTTTAAGGATACTTGCCCAACTTAGTGAGACTGTCGAAAACAGAGGGTAAACGTGAACTGAGGATTCAGCTCAGTGAGACAGCACTTTCCCAGTACAAAACCTCCAGAACTATTTTGAAAAAGTGCGGATGGGCACACACAGGCATACCAACACACAAACAGCCTGATACACAAGAACATGGACACACATCTAGAAATGTGCAACACACACANGGATACAGAACAGAAATACAGACAGACAGACCCCAACATACACCACGCACNTGCACACATTCAGACAGGCAGAGAACTCCCATATTCACACAAACACTGGAATACACACAATGACACATATACTAACTCATTTGTCAGAAGAGGCGGGAACCCCAGGGCCATCCACTAAGGCCACATCCCCAGATGCTGGCAGCACGGGAGGAAAGGAAGACCTCAGAATCGCTACCCTTGGGGAGGAGCAGGTCTCACAGGATCTTCAGATTGTTCTGTGTTTAAGAAGAAAGGCCTTTTCCTGCCCAGCACAAGTCCCAGAACAGGAGGCTTAGCACTCACTAATGGTCTAAGCACTTGGATGATGCCTTGGTATTACATCTCCAGGCAAGAAGAAAGACGGGAGGCTGNAGGACTTGTCTACCCCAGGCCAGTTAAGGGCATCTCCAGAGAAGNTGCAGCATCTGAATTTGAACTCAGAGCTCTGACTTTCTGGGCTCTTGGCCAGCTCTGCTTCGCACCCTTCTCACACTAACTCAGCACAGCTCAAGTGCACACAGACAGAAGCTGTTGACCTCGAGAGGTGGTTCCAGAGGAGGCTCTGAACCCCACTGAAGTANGGTGCAANACCCCGCCTTCACCTAGCCCAAGCCAGGTCTCCTCATCTGTACAGATGGGAGTCTTTTCTCCATCTTTCTTACCCCGATCTACAAATGAAGGTGCCTCATTGATCTTAAGGTTTCTCACTAATTTTTTCCATGTAATTTATTGTTACTTTTTAATCCTTTCTCTGAGTTATTTCTAAATAAGCAACTTGAATATTAATTATTCCTTAGAAGAAACTCTCTTAGATGTGTGGCTGGCTCTNAATTTTTCCTATAGATTCTTTATCTTGAGGGTANGATTAGGGGGATTAGACAGTGTTCCCCACTATGTAGCTCAGACTGGCCTCAAACTCTAGCTATGTAGCTCTGGCTGACCTTGAACTCACCATGTTGACAAGGCTGGCCTCAAATTCATGGCAATCCTCCTGCCTCGGCCTCCAGAGTGTGCGAATTACAGATGTACACCACCATGTCTAGCTTTACAGATACTTAGTAAGAAAGACATGAACCAGGTCTGGTTGGACATTTTTTTGGTTCTACATTTTGTCAAGACTCAGTCATGCATCTGTGGGGACATCAGAGTAGACACCCCTCCAAGTAACAATAAAGTGTAATGAGGTATCAGTGTAAATGTACAGGTATAGAGACAATGTGTACGTGTATGAAAGTATCATTATTAACCCATCTCTTTGTATTCTAGCCAAAAACTTTAAAACGAGTAGAAAAATAAAACATTTTTTAAGTGATAGAAGCCCCCCACCTCCATCTCTCCAGGGGCTATACATGTTTTTGTGTGCTTTGGTTTGTTTTGTATTTATGCTTACATGCAGTTGCTGACTCTGACTGTAAAGGACAGTCACTTGAACATTTTGTTTTTGAAACTAGGTTTGCTGTGTAGCCCTGACTGGCCTAGAACTCCTTATGTAGATCAGATGGCTTCGAACTGAGAGATCTGCTGCCTCTGTCTCCAAGTACTGGGATTAAAGGTGTGCGCCACCACACCTGGCTCTCANATGGCATTTTTTATTAACTTCCAGCCTCTGGTCTCTGCATCAGTCCGAATCCTGAGAACAGGGTCAGACTTTAAACATCAGTATATGTTGGATAGAGTCTCAGTGGTGACAGGTGATGTGGACTGTGAACTGGAGAAGGTAAGGAGTTCTGAGAACGTGAACTCCTTTAACCAAGTGGAAGAACTGTCCTTCTGAAAAGGGCATGACCCTTAGAATTTGGATATGTGCCTCTGACTTTGTGCCTAGCCTTCCCTCTTTGTCAACAAAAGTGTCTGGCTTGGGAGGAGGGCCCGGTAAATGGTACCCGAGAGGTCCCTGGAGTTCCACATCCTTGTCTTGATCTCTTGGCTGTTTCCTGGCCCAGGGATTATTCTTCGTCTCCTGTAGTCCCCTAAACGCTAGATCCCAGGTCCCCTGTTGTCCTCTGTCTGTTACAGCCAGCCATGGCTTTGTTGTTGCCCTGAGGTGGTTCAGTAGCCAGGCATCTGAAGTGAAGAGAGGCTTTGTGACATCAGCAATTGCCATATATCCCTGCCCTGAACCTTCTGCCTTCCCTGGAGGGTCCAGCTGGCTGCAGACAGCCATTAAAAGTGGGTGTTAGGGTAACCATCCCTGCCCTAGACAGAAAGTCCAAAGCCAGGCACTCTGTAAATGACATCATTTAGGATGTCCAGACTCAGAGAATGAGGAAGACACTGGCTTTCATCNCACTTTCAACAAGCAGATACTCGGAACCAGATCTGACCAGTTCTGAAGATAAGTGAGTTCAGGAGTCCACTTCCTCTGTGCCAGGATCACCTAGAAAGCCAGTAAGGATGCCTACGGCCAACTCAGATCTGGGGTAGAAACAAAGTGCTGACCCATTAACAAGGTACTCTGAGGGCAACTGTAGAGAGCATTTCCATCTTCAAAGTCTTTGGACAGCACTTCAGAGACAGACTGGCCTGCTTTGCAGTTGCTCCTCTAACCCCAGTCATAATTCCCCCGAACGTTTCTCACTGGCAAACATTCTTTTCCATCCCTTCCCACTGCTCTCAGGCCAGTCCTCAACTTGTCCAGAAGGAAAATGAAGCTGCCCTTCTAAGACTCAAACAAGTACTTGCTCTGTCATCAAAGCACATACCTGGCCTTCCCCACAAACACCAGCATTTTCCAGCGCTAGCTTCTCCATCCAAAGCCCATGNGGACCTCTCACTGTTCTGCTTACATGTCTGGACTTTTGGCTCTCTCTAGACACCAGTCCTTCCTCAGCGCCTTCTTGTCTGGCAGCTCCTGGGTCAGTTACACCATGAATTCACTGAGCTCTCTTTTATGTGGATCACCATGTCACAGCTCTATGTCTTAACTCAGTGTCCCTTTTTTTTTTGGGGGGGGGGGGTTCCAAGACAGGCTTTCACTGTGTATCTCTGGCTGCCCTGGAACTTGCTCTCTAGACCAGACTGGAACTCACAGAGATCCACCTGCCTCTGCCTCCTGAGTGCTGGGATTAAAGGCGTGTGCCACCACCGCCCAGCTTTGTTTTTGTTTTTTGTTTGTTTGATTTTATTCCCTCAGTGTTTCTAACAAGGTCCTTTTCACATGGCGGGGGGGGGAGGATCGTGTGAGAAGGCGGGTGTGGAGGGGCACAGAGAGGCTCAGGTGTTAGGATATGGAAAAATGTTTATGTCAAGACAAAGATGGGAGATTTGTGTTGAACCAGCAAGGCTGGGGAGGTCACTGCACAGTCTTGTGTTCAAAGGTCTGGCAGATATGGGGTTAGAAGTGTAACAGATGGGCAGATGACAACTATGCTAGGATTCCCACAAATTTCAAAAATCACAATCCGTAAGCTTCCTGTAGAGTGAAGGACACTCAGCTGCTTGTATCTGGGTCCAGATGTCTATATAGATAAAGATCNTGTGATATGGCGCAGGGCCAAGAGGCAGACAGACCACTGGATAGGCTAGAAGCACTCAGAGAGATGCCTGCATGTGCACATGGTGCTTTAGGGGACCATGATGCTTATCTGCTCTGTGTCTCTGTCACCNCTGGCAAGACTCCAAACCAAGAAAAGAAATCTATAGCCTGAGTTCTTTGCCTCCCACGGGTTTGCCTGGCCTTTGACTGCTGGCTCCAGGGAGATGCAGTTTTCTTTCCTCTGTGGGTAGTAAATTCCTCACAAGTCAGATGCTTGTGTATGTGGCCTCACCACATGCTTCTCTCGGCTGTGAGAGGGGTCAAGCCGAGTAGGGGTGCACCGTGAACTGGCCTCATCACTGGCATCTCGTGACCTCCAAAAGGCAGGTACTGAACGTGGNCTTCTTCCTTCCCTCCAGACAGAATGAATTGATCATCCAGAGGTTTTAGACTATTCCATGCCAGGAACCACTTTCTCAACCCTGTTTGTGAACTTACCCTACATGAATACCCAGGAAAACTCTGCAGATCTGCTGTCCTGGTTCTCACTTTACAAAGTACTGAAGCTGGGGCACACAAGAGTTAAGCTGTACAGGTGTCTTAGTTCATTTTCTAGTGCTGTCACAAACTACTGGAAACAAAGAATTGAAGTTTATTGGCTCTTGGTTCGGGAGACAAGCTAGTTCAAGAGCCTAACNTTGACATCTGCATTGTCACTAATGAGGGACTCTTCTTGCATCCTAAATGGCAAACTTATGTGAGCAAGCCTATCAGAGACTGTTCATTCCATAGCAAAACCATTCCCTTGATAGCCCTTTAACACATTAACCTATGGGTGGACTAGCCCACTCACAAGAGCAGATCCTCATGCCCCAAACACCCCACAAAGACGCCACCTCCAAACACCATTAACANGTGGCTTGGGGGATCCAGTTTCCAGTGTGTGAGTCCTAGAGGACATAGTTTGTTAGTAAAAGAATCAAAGCACAAACTGCAGAACACAAACCGTGACAAGGNGACACTTTCTGGAGTAGGATCTTCCAAATAAGGTCAGGACGGTGTACAAAGCCATGAAGGGTGGAGAGGCCTCGGGGCTGGAGGTGGGGGCCGTAGATAATGGTCAGGTCAGGAAAAGATGTCCCCAGACATCTTTAAGCAGCAGTTTAGTGTAACAACCCCAAAATGCACAGAGGACCTGCTAAGCTTTCCATTCTACCTCTCCTACATGCATGGCTCTTCCACCTGACTCTCCGCGCCCCCCCCCCAAGTCATTGGCTAAATGGTCTTAGATATATTTCTTTGGCCTNCACACTTGTTATATATGAAATCAGAAAANCATCAGGGAAAATGATTAGATTCGAAGCTTAACTCATGGTTAACGTTCCCTTCTAGGATGTCGCACAGCACATGTCATTCAATCTTCATGTGTTTCCCTCCGTGGCCCTGTGACTCTGGCTAAATATATCAAAGGTAGACACACAATCAAATCAAGTTAGGCAGGTGTCCCCCCCGCCCCCACTTTACTTTGTTCCCTTGTGTCTATAGAAGAAACTCATGGCTAACATGNTGGAGTCACTGATTACAAAAGTCTTGTGTACCTAGCAGCCAGCAGCAGGAGGCTGGTTTATAGCTGAGTTCACAGCTGTCCTGTTTAAAGACAATAACCTAGACTATCCTCAGCCACTGGCTCAAGACTCAGATCTAGCCTTGGGGTGTAAAATGGGAGCAACTTCTGGGAAGGTTCCTAAAGACAGAGGGTGTGTGCCTTGTGTTGTCTTTTTCCTTTCTCGCTGGTGGGATGCAGGCCCAATGGCCAGAGCTAGCACCATCTGTACCGTACACCAACTCTGAGAGAGAAACTGCAGAGAACATACAGTGCTGAAGTTCTTCACACAGGGAGGGCCAGGCCCACGCTGGACCATTGACAGACAGATGTTCACATGAGATAAAGTTAACTTCAGTCTGCCTTCAGCCGGACTTTTCTGCCACTCACAGGTGAGTGTAACATTAGCTGATACAGCAGTGTCTCCCTGCTTCACATCTCCAGAGCCTCTGTAAACAAGTGTCCCNTCTACAGTCAGCNTGTAAACATTTTCCAGACCAAAGACAGCAACAGAACCCCTTAACTAGCAGGATGCACAGAAACCAATTATGTGAACCTGCACTGGAACCAGTGCTATGACAGGCATGGGTAAGAAATATCGATGTTGCCAGACTGCCAACATCAGGAGAATGGGCACCTCAAATAATCGTAGCCACACAAAACTGAAGGTCTGTTATGGCCTAGCAAAATACTCTCAACATTCTGGAAATATCCACACTGATCAAGGGGAGGGTGATTAAAGTATGGAATGCCTACATAATGGAAATTCTATGCCTCTTATCTCATAAGGCAAAGCTGTTTGTGTGGGAGAGAAAAATGCCATGGCTTCTAAAATACTACAGCCCCCTCAAAGAAAAACCACATAAAAATAAAGCAGATTACAAATGAAGGAAGGTGACAAAACTTGATGACCCTGGAAGCTAAATAGATGGTGGCTATATAAGGACTCATTGTATTGGCCTCTCCATATTTGCATTCCTTTGAGAAAACGCTAGTATTAAAATGAAAATACAAATCAAATCACATGATTTCGAGCCCTGTTTTAATTTAATGTGTTTTATTTTATAGCTTTTTATTAAAAATATTTTCAGAACTGAGAATATGTTTCAGTGGTAAAACCCCAGCCCAGCCCAAGAAGTTTAGTATTTCATTCTTGGCATTGAAGAAAAAAAGGGGGGAGGGGCTCAAAATATTTGCCTTGTGAAAGGAAGGATGACGNGTACACATTTGAACATTGAAATCTGNTTTTAAACACACATTAAGAATGCATAAAGTGGCTCTTAGAATGAGAACAGACCCCAACTGTAACTGATGAGGAGGAAATAGAGGACCACCCAGAGGTGGAGAGGCTTTTCACCCCGCAGGAATGTTTCCATAAGTCAGTACAACATACTCANTATGGAAAAACTAACCTCTAGGAGGAAGTCCCTGAAAAGTGACACCAGACATCTGGTTAAGTGTGCACACACTGAAGGAAGTCAGCAAGTGTGAATCCTCCCCACCCCTCTTCTGGCCCTTTCCTTCCCTGCCTGATACATTCTGTACCAACCTTTAAGTTCTAGGTCAGAGGTCCTTTCCCACACGTGGCACAGAACTTAAAGCAATGGTATATATATCCCAAGTAAGCTGGTTTACATCATTAGGGAATGATAGAGGTGTCAATTTGCCTAAAGTGATGAATTTCAAAAGTCTTTGAAAGAGGACAGTGTCCCAGAAATCAGTAGTGGCCTGGTTATGGATATAAGCTCTAGTTGTAGTCATTTAAAAAAAAAGGCTCCCTCCTATCCAGACATGAAGGTTCCTGCTGCTGTGCTCCATGGCCTTTTCATCATAGTCCTCTCATGAACACACAATNTACTACAATCATTCGTGTGCCTTTGGGGCTTACAGCTCTTTGAATAATTAATGACAGTCATTGCCCAGCCTTATTGCAGGCCTAGCAGAGGTCGGGCAACAGGCCAAGAGTTTTACAACCATGCTCTCTCTCATTTGGATCTAATGGGCACCCTGGAAATAAGCTACAGATTTCTTATCTCTATTTTCTAGTGAGACTGAATCCAAAAGGTGGTAAAATAACTTGCTTCAGCTTGGACAGTGAGCAATGAGGCATGTGGGCAGAGCTGGATTTGAACACAGGCAGTCTGGCTCCAGAATCTANCCACTTGGTCAACACACTATTTTGGGAAGACAGGATTGGTGTTCTACGCTCTGCCAGGTGGATACAGCTTATAAACATTAGGCTAAGTGAAAGCCTGTCACCGAAACAAAGCCTCGGGTTCCATTTATAGGAAATGTTCAGTGTAGACACTTCCACAGGGCTGAGGGGACACAGGAATGCTGGAAGATGATGGCTAAAGGATACAGGGTTCATGCTGGGGTGACAAAAATATCCTAAAATGTGTTGTGATGATGGTTGCACAACCTGTGAAGATATAAAAAGTTAAATGTGAGTGTTCAGTTGGTGAGTTATATGGAATGAGAATTTTATCTCAATAAAGCTTTTAAAAAAACCTACTGGACCATGTTCTAATATATGCCAGAGTTAAGATGAAACAGGGAGCAAATAAAAGACATCACTGATGAGTAGTTGATAATAGCTAGCGGGGCCATCTGCAGGTGACTGGGGAAATTGTGTCACCTGTAGGAAAATAGGTGACCAGGAGATCATTGTAAGCCAGACTCAGAAATA
>LZPO01066385.1:155603-178227 GCA_001675575.1 Neotoma lepida | reverse complement strand
TTTTAATTGCAGTCTGGGACCCAGATGGGCAGTTTTTAACATCACATTCTTTGAAGGGCAGAGATTTTGGCATCTCAGCTTGGGTTCGCTAAAGGAAACTCGGGACTCTGCAAATTAACTTTTAAGTGTCCGGCCTGGCNACACCTAGTCAGTAGAAGAACTTGAAGGAACGTGGAGATGAAAGCTCCCACTGCGGTTAGGGCAATGTTATTGGGAGGATTTCCAGGGTGCTGTGGAGGCTGTGAAGACAGTGGGCTATGCCAGGTCTTGGATATGGAGTCAAATCTGTTGGCGGTGGGGAAGTGAAGGGNTGGGGAGGTCATGAGGCAGCCAGGAATGGAGTCCCAGTGCCAGGGAAGGAGGCCCAACCTGGAGCCGCATGAGGAGCANGAAAACCAGGTCTGACAGCTGTATGCAGCCCAAGCACAGTCCAAGCTCCATCAAAGCAGGACTGGCTGAGCATCCAGGATGCTGACTGAGTATGCCAGCCGGCCCAGGACCAGGGACTCTTCCAGCCCAGGGCTTCTTATGCAGGCACCTGCAGGAAGGAAGATGTTAACATGACACTCTCTCTGTTCTGGCTAAAGATATCTTCGTCTTTGTCAGTTCAGCCCCAGCTGGGGTTGGTGACATGGGAGCAGCAGGCAGGAAAGATCGAAGGCGTAAGTGGAGTCCTATGTCGCAGCCCTGGGACTTCGGTTTCTGAGCAGGCTAAGATTCACCTGAATAACAAATGAAACTTGAGGAGCTTGAAGGGCACAGGGNAAGCTTTAGCATGAGGTTCATGTTGAAGAGTTGAGAGCAGCAAGAAAGTTAGATGGTTTTGGAAAGCACCAATAGCTAGGGAGGAGGAAAATGCATTCTCTTTTGACAGGATGGATGCTGGCAATAGAACCCAGGGCTTTGCAATACTGAGCAAGAACTCTGCCTCTGAGCTAGAGACCCAGTCCCAGAAAATTTATTCTTTTGTTTTTTTTTTAACACGTATGTGTGTGCACCTGCTTGTCTGTGTGTGCACCATGTGCATGCCCTATCCACAGTGGCCANAAGAGGGCATCAGATCCCCAGAACTGGCATTATAGACAGCTGTGAGCTGCCATAGCAGGTGCTGACAGAACAAGTGCTCAGAACCACGGAGCCGTCTCTCCAGCCCTAGGAAATGTACCTAATGTGCAATAAATCACCTTTAAAATCCCTTTAAAATGGAGAACAGTGGTTCATTTCAATGAGGTACAGTGATTTGCTGTGCTTCATGAAGGGCCTTTCCTCCCATCCCCTTCACTTTCAGTGGTCTCTTGAGAGACTAAAATATGAAAATTGTTTCCACTGGCATTGAGAGGGAGCAAAGNAGGAAAACTGATCCTCCTTTAAATCAACATCATGAATAGGTTGGGCCACTCTTGTTACTGTAACAAAAACGACTGAGGCTGGATACTTAAAAGAAAAAGAGGTTTATGTGTCTCACATCTTTGGATACTGAAAATCCAAAGAGCACAGCATCTGCTCAGATGAGAACCCCTTTGCTGAGGAATAATCCTTCTGTACACTGTGAAAATGTGTTGCTCTCTTTGTTAATAAGAAGCTGATTGGCCAGTAGCTAGGTAGGATTTTTGGGGCAGAGAAAATGCTGGGAAGAAGAAGGAC
Source organism: Neotoma lepida (assembly GCA_001675575.1). Lineage (NCBI taxonomy): Eukaryota > Metazoa > Chordata > Mammalia > Rodentia > Cricetidae > Neotoma > Neotoma lepida. The sequence goes on along the minus strand of LZPO01066385.1, from coordinate 176,583 downwards.
AGAGTCTGAGGAGTCTCAAGCCAGATGCAGAAAAAGCAACATGGGAAGTTCCTAGTTGAGGTAAAAGAGCCTCGGAGCAGCACATAGATTAATAGAAATGGGTTAATTTAAGTTGTAAGAGCTGGCTGGAGACAAGCCTAAGCTATTGGCCAAGCATTTATAATTAATATTAATTCTCTGTGCGGTTATTTGGGAGCGACTGCCAGGACACAGAAAAATTCCACCTACACCCTTGGCTACATCACCTCATGGGGAGATAGATGCAAAAGGGAGACAGTGCATGGCCACACAGGAAGCCAGAGCAAAGAAGAGGCCAGTCTGAGGGCTGCCTAAGTACCACCTTCTAAAGATCCCACCACGTCTCCATCATCCCACTAAAAACCAATCTTCCAGCACACAGGCCTTTGGGCAAACCACACCCAACATCATACCAANATTTGATGCAGATATGTTCCCAGCACTGAAGAGGGAGTAATAAGACATACTGGAGCTGTAGTCTCACACCTTTTATTCTCTTGTTAGAGTAAACATGTCCCANTAGGCAGAAAAAACAGCCCCATGTCAATTTGTCAGGACCATTNGTTGTTTCAAGACATCTGAGAATGTTGACCCAAAAGACATGGCTACTGGTAAGCCTCTGGGTGGGAAGGGAGATTGGGCAGGGGTTAAACTGGGGTAGTGTCTTAGTCTGGGTTACTATTGCTGTGCTAAAACACCATGACCAAAAGCAACTTGGGAAGAAAGGGTTTATTTGGCTTATTTTCCCACATCACACTGTTCATCATCAAAAGAAGTCATGACAGGAACTCAAACAGGGCAGGAACCTGGAAATAGGAACTGAGAGGCCATGGAGGGGTGCTGCTTACTGGCTTGCTTCCCCAGGCTTGCTCAGCCTGCTTTCTTATAGAACCCAGGACCACCAGCCCAGGCATGGAACAACCCACTATGGGCTGGGCCTGCCCATCAATCACTAGTTAGGAAAATGCCTTACAGGCCTGTCTTACAGCCCAACCTTATGGAGGCATTTTCTCAGCTGAGGCTTCCTCTTCCCCAGTGACTCTAGCTTATGTCAAGTTGACATAAAACTAGCCAGCACAGGTAGGTACCAATCCCCCTTCCAATCTTGGGCAGTGACTTCTAGTGGTTAGAAGCACTGGTTCTAGATCCAGATTATCTCCACCCGACTCCCAGCACTGCTACTTCTACCCCATGTGATTCTACCTGTCCTGAGGATGGATTGCATTTGTAGAAAATCCAAGGCATCTGTGGTAGTCTGAATGCAATGCCCCCCACTAAGCTCATAGTGAGTGGCACTATTGGAAGGTGTGGCCTTGTTGAAGTAGGCATAGTCTTGTTGGAAGAAGTGTGTCACTGTGGAGACAGGCTTTGAGGTCTCATATATGCTCAAGCCATGCCCAGTGAGACAGTTCACTTCCTATTGCCTGCAAGATGTGGAACTCTCAGCTCCTTCTCCGTTCCCATGTCTGCCTGCATGCCACTATGTCCCACTGACAATAATGGACTGAACCTCTGAACTGTAAGCCACCCAACTAAATGTTTTCCTTTATAAGAGTTGCCATGATTGTGGTGTCTCTTCAAAGCAGTAGAGACCCTACCTAAGACAGCATCTCTCTGTGCTGGTGGGGAACACCTTTAGGACCTCCAGCTGGTCCTGCTACACTTGGATTCCCTCACCAGTGTGCCTGGAATAGCCATTCCACTCACTACTCTGGGAAAGGGAAACTAATAACGTGGACAGCTATGACCTTTGTCCCATTCCTACAACCATCAGCTCAGACCTGTTACTATCCCAGCTGCCCCAGGCCAAGACTGGCAGCACCCTCCTCCAGTCCTGAGGTACATGTGTGCCTTNTTCCTACCTGCTCAGGAGCTGTACTCTTGCTCCCTGGGGAACTAGGAATCCCATCCTGGCTGGCCTGTTCCTGAGTCCTTATCTGCCTCCTTGCACTTCCGATGGCACCCAAACCATTACTATGTTTCTGAGCCACTCTCTTACATTAAGTAACTTTGCCTTGGGACCAGGAAATTTACCTCAAAATAACCTATAAATATGGACAGGACAAGGTGTGGTTGTAGTGTTTGAAAATATTTCTGGATCTCCTTCTCAGTCAGGTCTTCTACAGCCATTCTCTCCACCTGTCTTCCTCTGGCCTGTTTCTAATACAAAGCACCAATTCACTATGCACCTCCATCAGGCTATACATACAGCCAACTCTGAACAGTGAAATGGGTTTCTCCTCCCCAATGACTATCGAACTAGNCAGTTTCTATTCAAACATATTTTCAATACACCCAGGTGTGAAGGTTGCAGGGCCACGCCAGCCTGAACTGATTTTTGGGTGCATGCACAGTAAGGTAAAATTGTGTTCAAGTAACCTTTTGGGAGGAATTCCCTGTTTACCATCTTATGTACATGCATAATTGGGCTTGCATATGACTAAAATCAGATGCATATGAAAGGGATCAAGCTCAGTGACCAAGGGTTTATGTAACCCAAGCCTCAGCCAAAACAGAGAACCGCCCTCACTATACTCCTCGGTGACTAAATTCTTCCTCTTGAACCCCATAGAAGGAAAACTCAGACAGTAATGGGGGCCTTTGGGTACCCTTACCCACTGGCACAATCTTGACAGGTACCCCCCTCTAATCTGCAGTGTTGCTTCATTTGGAAGTTGTCTTGCTACTTTTGCAAATCCATTCAGGATCCTAATTGCTCAATAAGAAAAAGCCAAAAGCCTGCTCACCAGTATTTGCCCCAGGGTCTGTACTGTCCCAACAGTGCCCTAGCAACTGAGGAATGCTTGCCGTCTTTCCTCTGGTTCATTGTGCTGTGAACAAAAGCTGCTCTAACTTATATTTCTGCTTGTTTTGTCTCATGTATTAAACATCTGGTTTGGGCACAGCATGGTAGTAGCTGTTGACCTCTATAAATAAACATATAGCTACTGAGGATGTATGAGCAAAGATGGAAAGACACAATTTACAAAGTGGATGGCCAGGATTCTGGCCCACAGTGCCTGTCTGTCTCTCTCTAGAACTGGCTTCAGGATGGTTTTCATCAGTGGTTCTCCTCCTACCCAGTGTGAAAACCACTACCTGGAAAGAGAGGTGAGTCTGGCACTAGCCAGTCAGGGGGACCTGGAGGCTCCAAGATGAGGCAGCATCAAGATTGTATTGCTTGATTGTGGATAGGTTTGGGGAGGGGACAGTGGGAGCAGCCCAGGCGGCAATAACACACATGGAAAGGCTTGAGACAGGCATTGACTGCAGTGGCAGGTGCTCTTCAACTTCGGATGGGTAAGGTCCTGATAAACAGCATGAGATGAAAACATCAAGTCCAAAATGCATCTGATCCACCCAAACTACCCATTACCCTAGCTTAGGGACAGGGGGACACCTGAGTATCAGCGTTTCCCCTCATGGTCATTGGCTGAGTGGGAGCTGCAGCTCACTGCCCGGCCCATCATGAGAGGGGCTNTGAACTGAAAGTATGGTTTGTACTGATGCGTATCACTTTCACACCACAAGTCAGTCTACACCCAGAACCATCTGCAGCAAAGAACTATTTCAGAAAGTTGACAAATTCCAGCCCTACTAAGCATCAACTCTGACCATAGCCACAGCCTTCCATGGGTGGTTTCTGCTGGCCACACCTTTGCAGGTTTCAGAGGGTGTTCCACCTCACCCCACCCCCACCTGTTAACATCCCATTCATCTTTCAAGGTCTCATTCAGATTATTCAGTCCTCATAGAGAACCCTCTGGTGCTCAGGGGCAGGAGGAAGTGCTCATTCCTTCAGTCCTCTGCACAGTCCCATGTCAGGTCATCTTATGTAGCTATGACAAAGTACCCAAAAGAACAACCCAAGGGAGGAACTGTATATTTGGGCTCACAATTTCCAAGGGGAAAGTCCATAGCCCTCAGGTCTACTGATGCTGGTCTGTGGGGAGGCAGAACATCATTGTGTTGGGAGCATTGGGCTGAAGCATTGGGCATGATGTCAAACAAGGAGCAACTAGAAAGTGATGGGAATAGGGAAAATATATGGCCCCAAGTGACCCTATCCAGTAACCTACTTTCTTCAGCTGGATACCCACCTCCCAAAGTCTCCATAAATCTTGCTGGATATTAAAGCTATACCTAGAAATTTCAAGGTATTTTTTAGAGGAAAGCCATTTATCACAGAATATTTGGTGTTATCCAGTTTTTAATATTTCAGCTGTCTTCTGCTATGAAATTCTTGTGTGTCGAAATACTTCCAGACCATTTTGGCAAGTAGATAAGATTCTCAGACACTGATCCACTAGGTACTAACACCCCTACAGGGCCTAGGAGACAAGCAGGCGGTAGATGCATAGNTTTGTTTCTTGTGCAAATGAAGCTCAGAACATCCTTTGCCTTCAGGCCTAGTGGCTTTCCAGAGCAATTGACTGAGAACAAAGGAGATTTTTGCACATCCAGGTGGAGTGAAGTGTGTAACAGGATTCCTAGCCAGAGCCGCAGAATCGCATGGCCCTGTGGCNAAGAGAGAAAAAACAAGGCATTTTCTGTAGATGGTAGAGAGCGTCGCATGGCCAGGGAGAAGAGAAGAAGGCAGAGACTCTGCAGATGGTGAGGCAGATGTCTTGAAGAGTTTTCTCAGAGCCAGGAGTAAGGAGCTAGGAAGGAGAGATGGATGGTGAAGGAACAGGGGATGAAGATGAGACCAAAAGCATAAAGGGCTTAGTTGTTACTAGGGCTATGAGGGGACAGAAAAAGAAGGGACAAAGAGGAACTGAGAGTCAGGACAAAACTGAAGTAGATAGAATTTTGTCTTAGAGAAATAAAGTAACAGACACAAGAGCATGGTGTACATAGATTCTTTTCCCTCGATAACCCAACACCAGACCTAGCATCCTCCCCAGGACTCTGGGAGGAACTTTCTCAGGGCAGGCCCTGGGAAAACTCCATTATCTTTACATAAGTTGCCCCAAACAGCACCACTAGCTAGATTCCAAAAATGGGTGAGCCATTTATTGGACATTTCCTATCCAAACCTCAATACTTCCTTNGCTATNACTGCTCTGTGTAGCATCGTGGTTTGCTTGCANCCTCTCTCCAGTTCTCACCATGAAGACTGAAGCTCCTTGAGAGGAAAGACAGTCATGTTTCAATAAAACTCAGTTGACATGGATATAGAAAGCACCTCTGCTTTATATGCCAGCAGGAGAGCAAAGAACTTGTTTGAATGGTCACGATTTGAATGAGAAATACCCCCCCCCAGACTTGGGTATTTAAATACTTGGCCCCCAGTTGGTGGTACTGTTTGAAGGGGTCACAGAACCAATCTGTCATAGGTGCAGCCTTCCTGGAGGAAGGTCTCACTATGTAGCTAACTCAGTATCTTTAAACTCACAGTCCTACTGCCTCAGCTTCCTAAGTGCTGAAAATATAGGCCGGTGCTACCACAGCCAGCTTAAAAGGCAAAAACACTCTTCAGAATGAGGGACATGTGCCTTCCTATGCACCTTGCTTTAGTAAAGATCCTAGTGCAGAGGTCCAGAGAAGGAGGTAGGGAGACAAGTGCAAGGTGATGATAAGGCCGGGGATCAATGACCAGGGCAGGAATTTAAGGTGAGGTCAGCTGTGCTGCCCTTCACTGCCTTAGGATTTGGGGAAGGAAGTCTGAAGCTAGAAAGTTACCATTCCAACTCCAAATGGCCTGTGTGCCACCAAAAGTTGAGTCCCTCCTCGGAGAATCCCCAGATGAAATGATGAGATAATGCTCACTTCCACTCACCAACTTTGAGCAACACTCGGTGACCTTTTTTATATATAGATTTATGTATCTTCCTTAAAAACTACAGAATCATTGGATGTTTTTATTTTCAAAGGATGGGAGAGACAACGCCCACAGCTCGTGGGACCTTAGACCTGGAGCTTCCTGCATCTCATAACCAAAGAAACAGGGTCATAGAAACTAATCAAAGGCTTTTGGTCCACATTGAAGCCTTTTTGTCATGGCCAATAGAAAAGCAAACGTCCAAGAGCTTAGAAAGCCACTGAGGCAGAGAACTGTGGGCAGCGGCAACACAGACCTGCCAGGGCTCATCATCCTGTTTCACTGTGTGGTCTTGGAGGACAGTGTCCTTGATCTAAAGACACGAACTTTGTCCTCTTGTTCTAGCTCTGGAAATGTTGAGAGTCTAACTCATTAAGTTTCTAGTTTCCAGAAACCCAAACAAACTCATGATAGACCCCAAAAACAGGGTACTACCTTCTCGGGGAGAGGGGCCCCAAAACCCCAGACTCCAGTCCAGTTGATGCAATCTGCAAGAGGCTTTATTTCAGGGCAAAAAGACAAACGGTTGTACAATCGGGCTTCCTTGACTCTCCCAAGCAAGAGAAGCCCCNAATTGAAATCACATACAGTTTTTAAAGGCAAAGATCACAGAATTATTGGGGTTGAGACATTCCAGAGCCAAATAACCATTAACCTGGATATTTAGTGACATCCTGAGACATCCTATGGTCAAGCAATTGAGATTCTTTCATTATCACCTGAGTGTTTAGTGACATCCTGTGGTCATGCAATTGAAGTTCTTTTCAAAGAACTTTGGGGTTTACATAAGGTCTTAGTGGCTTTCCCCGGAACTCCTGTAATTGCCCTTAAGCAGTTATCTCTTTATCCGGATCCTCCGTTTGTAGTGGAGCAGTGGCTGGGCAGCGTATCTTAACAGAAATCTTGACCGCGATTAAACATTAGTTTAGCAATTCTGCTCTGGCCTTTAGCTTCTCGTTCCCAAGGGAGGGGGTTTCAGGCCTAAGGAGAGTTGGGGTCTAGGGGTTTCAGGCCTAAGGAAAGTTGGGGTCTAACATTCATTTGAGGTCCTGGAGCACATGAACGACATACAAAGCAGCCAGATATGCTCCCACAGTTCTCAATGTAAGTGTACACACAGTAAATAAGCCAGGCTGTAGAGGGCTTTTTAAAAATGGTCCCCATCTCTCCACTCTCATCAGAAAATTGTTGCCATTTCTCTCCTTCCCCAAATCAGAATGGCCCTGTTTATATTAATGTACTTGCTCTAATGGCGAATACACCATTACTACACTCTTTATTTCCCATTTTAAACTGCATATTAAAACTGTCTGGGAAAATGATAGAAACTTCTAGTGTCTAGTATGATATTATTAAGCATTGGTATCATATTAGACTCTTTAATGTCTAATTTGTAGAAGTTAATCTGGTAGCTTTAACAAGCAATATCAGACAAATTATAGAAGAGCCAAGAAGACTCGTGGCTGTAGACTATGGCTTAATCCATGGTCATTTAGAACAGTGGTTCTTGGAAGTCCACTTGGACTTCCTGTTCAAACACAGTCCACTGTGCCTCCTCCCNAGAGCTGCTGACCTACAGAGGTGGAAGGAACAGTGTCATTTGCATCTCTAGGAACTTTCCCGGAAGATGCTGAAACCACTGGTCCTGGGAACCAACTTGAGAATCACTCATTAAAATGGCTATTGGGAGAGTCAGTGAAGACAAACCCTGGAAGCTTCCTCTCCTTTTTTCCTTTTCCTTGAGACAGGCTGAAGGGAGGGTTTAGAAGAGACTGGGCTCAGGCCATGGAGCATGGAACAGGNTGACTGCAGCATCTGTAAAACCTTTGTCAGGGATCCTTCCTGTATTAGTTACATTTTGTTACTGTAGTTAAAAGACACCATGACAAAAGCAACTTTTGGAAGAGTTTATTTTAGCTTACAGTTCCAGAGGGAGAGTCCATAATGCCACAGAAGGCATAATGTCAGGTAGCCAGAGGAAGAAGCTGAGATCACATCTTCAACCACAGCAGAAAGCAGGCAGAGCGAATTGAAGTGGGGTGGGGCTGTAAATCTTCACAGCCTGTCCCCCATGACAGTGACACACTTCCTCCAGCAAGGCTCCTCCTCCTAGAAGTCCAGTAACCTCCTCAAACAGCACCACTGTGAACCGAGTGCTCAAATACCTGAGCCTGTGGGGGACATTTCTCATTCAAACCACGACATGTCCTTCAGATGCACCCTGGCAGGCTCTGTTGCTAACCTAAGAATCATGGGACCGTATGACCCTGGGATTGTATGGGCCTCCCCTAAGAGAATTCAATGGGACCAAGGCTACANGGAGAATACAACAGTACCAGTTCCCCCCCNAAAACCCAGCAATGTTTAGGGGTTTGCAAGAAGGGTTTTGTTGTCCTGCCAGATGGTAGAAAATAATCTGTTTCTTGCTCCCCAAACTATTGGGGGTCCTCCTCTCTGCTGTGCCTACTGATGCTGGGAGAAACTAGGTAGAAAGATAGGTAGTCCTNAGTTTCTATCCTTATAGACCCATAGTAAATTTAAAATACTCTAAACCAAAATTGCATTTAATATGCCTAACCTCCTAAACATCACAGCTGAGCCTTACCTACCTGTAGTGTGCCAGGGCACTAAAGAGTGCCCAAAGCTGGAAAACAGTTATTATTGAACACTGTCTTAGCTGAGGTTTCTACTGCTGTGATGAAACGACCTGACCAAAAAGCAAGGAGGGAGGAAAGGGTTTATTTGGCATACACTTGCATATTACTGTTCATCACTGAAGGAAATCAGCACAGGAACTCAAACAAGGCAGGAACCCGGAGGCAAGAGCTGATGCAGAGGCCATGGAGGTGTGCTGCTTACTGGCTTGCTTCTCATAGCTTGCTCAGCCTGCTTTCTTATAGAACCCAGGACCACCAGCCCAGGGACAGAACCACCCACAATAGGCTGGGCCCTCCCCCATCAATCACTAATTAAGAAAATGTGTCCTTAAGCCGGATCTTTCTTTTTTTTAAAAAAAAGATTTATTTATTATGTATACAGAAGAGGGCGCCAGATCTCATTACAGATGGTTGTGAGCTACCGTGTGGTTGCTGGGAATTGAACTCAGGACCTCTGGAAGAACANTCAGTGCTCTTAACCTCTGAGCCACCTCTCCAGCCCTAAGCCAGATCTTTCTTATGGAGGTATTTTCTCAATTGAGTTCCCTCCTTTCAGATAACTCCAGTTTGTGTGTCAAGTTGACATAAGACTAGCTAGCACAAACATGACGCTGAACATGAACAGCAGAATGATTATGTGGGTTGGCTTTTGTATCACCACGAAGTCAAACCATCTGTACTTCCACATCTATAGAGTCACGTAAATTGTAAACAGCCTAGGGATGGCAACGGATATGTTTTTATTACTGTTATGTAGCTCAGACTAGGGAGTACTGGTTATACCTCCTGCTTCCAGCTCCTGAAGCAGCCACTGCACTTCAGGCTTACCGCTTGTGAACAAACCTAAGTGGACCACAGAAAGATACCCAAGTAGGGACTGCATCAAATCTTGAGGGAAACGCTCCAGGCACTCCCTGGCACCCTCCCTGCTGGAAGGCTGGAGGAGAGGGAGCAAATGGGATCCATGGGACCTCATGGACATGTGTCTCTCTTCCTGGGGCCTTTATTTCCTTCTCTCTGAAGTTAGGATGTTAAATTTCATTAGATGAGAAGCCCTTTTGGCCCTGAGCCGGAAGCACGGTAACTTTCTGTTCTTTCACATACCGCTCCTGGGTCCCCTTTTCTCTGTACTATGCCTGGGGACGTGCCCTCTCATCACATTTGGGGAGGAGGGCGTGTCTGGGGCTCAGAAAGGCTGTGAACAGTGCCTAGGCAACCAAGGCAGACTTCAGAATACACAGTCAGTCTCAAATGGCAAGAAGCTTAGACAATGTTGCATTGTGGAGTTTAAAAACATGCATTTTTAAAAGCCTGGGCTTACTGAGTCAGCAATCTGGAACATTCTCAAGAGGCTAAAAATATCCCCAAAAGTGAACTGAATTTTAAACTATGCTTTTAAAAATGTTCTTTGTGAAAACAATCGAGTGTTTCTTCTCTGAGAGTTATCCATTTCCTTCATTTAGGTCGTCACTGGACTCGCACAAGCCTCAGACGGGGATGGGGTGAACACTGTGACCCTAAGGCTTTTCCTCCTAGATCCCATAGCAGGGGACAGAAACTTATAAGTTTAAATCTCTTAAATGACTTGCATTTTCAAAGCCAATGAGGCACAGTGTTCTTCTCTTCCATCTGAAAATCTGAATGTTCTCTCATCTCATTGTCAAACAGCAGGATAAAGGGCGTAGACATTTTCAACCAGGAGCCAAATTTGTGTCTGCCAAACACTTAGTGTCTGAAACTGCTTCACTTCTCATAGCAAGACACAAACCATGGGCTCATCAGTGGTCTGGAACATTACGGTAAAATGGAAAACCCAGTGTTACCGCCGCAATCATAACTCTACGCAATCATGATGGCTGCTTTAATCATTAACTTGACACAATCTGCAATCACTGGGGAAAAGCGTCTTGATGAGGGTCTGGCTGCATCAGGTTGGCCTGTGGGGGTTTTGATTACCTTAGTTGTCGTGAGAGACCCATCCTAAAAATGGGTTTGGGTCCTGGGCTGCTTAGGACTGTAGAAAGAGAACTGGGACTGCGCGTGTGTGCATTCTTTTCCTCTCCGCTCTTGAATGTGGATGCAGCTAGCTGCTTCAAATCCCTGCTACCTTCATTTCCCCACTGTGAAGAGTTATACCCTGGAATTGTGAGCTGAAATGAACTCTTCTTCCCGAGTTGCCTTTCTCAGGACACTGTATCACAGCAACAGGAAAGGACGCTAGGACAGCGACTTCCCTCTGTAAGACNAATTGCTAAATGTTCTTATTAATAAAAAACCCAGAGCCAGATATTGGGGTGAAAAACTGAGAGATCAGAGGAATAGGACAAGCCATAGCCAACCTCACTTCACCAACACCTCAGCTTCCAAAGAGACCTACTTCCTGTATACCCACACCTATATGCGTTTCTATTCTGCATCACACTTCCTCTCTCCACCCAGCTACATCACTTTCTGTCTGTCTGTACAGACCTCCAGACCTCTGTGGTTAACTAGTGTTGGAATTTAAGGTGTGTGCCACCATGCCTGGCTCTGTTCCCAGTGTGTCCTTGAACTCACAGAGATCTGGATGGATCTCTGCCTCCTGAACGTTAGGATTAAAGGCATGTGTTACCACTGCCTGACCTCTATATTTACTATAGTGCCTGGCTTTTCCTCTGATCCTCAGATAAACTTTGTTAGAGTACAAATAAAATATCACCACATCCCCCTAGTCCCCACTAATGTGCCTTTGCAGGTAAAGAAGGCAAACATCCGTTATAGCAAAGTAAGACAGACTCTCAGAGGAAGGGAGGAGCTGGATTCACATGGTGTCTGCAATGGTTTTCTCTAGTGAGCCTTGANTCCAAGGGCAGTGGTGAGGGAGGCAAGATGGCCCCTCTAACTACCATGACCATAACCCTGTGTGGTTTTTAGCTTTTGTGGGGGTGGTTTGGTTTGCCTTAATTTTATTGACACAGAATCTTGATATGTAGCCTAGGCTGGCCCCAAATTTGCTATCTTCCTGCCTCAACCTCCCAAGTATTGGGATTACAGTCATGCACTGGTGAGTTAACGCTTCTTGTAGCTATGACAAAAGACCAGACGCAAACAGCCTAAAGAGAAGAAGGGTTACTCTGGCTTATGGTTTCTGCCCATAGCCCTTGGCCCCACAGTAAGACAGACATTATGGTGGGAGGATCCTGTGTAAAAGCCATTTAATCTCATGGCGGAAAGGGAACAGGGAGACAGGCAAGAGTCAAGGATAAAATACCCACAAAGACCCATTCCCCAGTAACCTACTTCCTACAGCTAGGTGGGGTCAAGGATAAAATAACTACCAAAGTTTCCAGCACAATCAAGTAGGGACCAAGCCTTCAATACCTGATCCCATGGACACATCACATTCAAATCATGACGCCCAGGGCCTGTCACCAGGACACACCACATTCAAATCATGACACCCAGGGCCTGTCACCAGGACACACCACATTCAAAGCATGACACCCAGGGCCTTTCACCATCTAGGACACCACAGCATCAAATGACAGACGCTGCACTGCACCAAGAGAACTTCCTTTTACTATGAATGAAGTACAGTCATTTACCTTCAACTAGCAGCAGGTCAGACATGCTGGACCCTAAAGTTGATGTGAACCATCAGTATAGCTGTGAGCATACTCTTCAACGTTAACAGAATCTTACCTCAGCTTGCACAAGAACGCTCACCTCAGTGTCTGCTCCTGGAGGTGACCCATGACAAACACTTGTGTGAAGTGGGACACCAGGTCAGCTGCTGCTGGGGAATTTACCATCCACAGGAGCAGGACCGTCTCCTCAAACAGCAGAGGCCTGGGCTGAAGGCTGAGAATGGGAAAACGTTCATGCTGAAATGTCACCAAAGCAGTTCGGATTCAGGCAGGAGTGGGGAAAAGTACTTTTTATTGTTTTTGCTTGTGAAGAACCAGAAGAACTATGAAGCCAGGAAACAAGCCTCTGAACACCAAGTCAAGGAGCTAGGACTATTATTACCCTAAACCCAGCTTTCACAGACCTCATCACACACACACCCCTCTGATCGTCTACAGAGTTGGGCCGAAGGCCTTAGCAGTATGAATTCAGGCCCTTTATGGGTTACAGTCACTGCAGCAGGGCACAGCCAGGAGACAATGAGAGGAATGGAAGAGAGATGCTGGCGATTGTCATGAATAACTGAATGTGAGAATCGGGATAACAATGCTCAGATTGTTAGTGTTAGAACTATTGAAGCACATAGCACAACTGCAGGGCTTATGGTAAATTCCTGACTCACAGTTCTGGGGACTACAAGTCTGAGGCCCGAGTGTCAGTAGGGTGGTGCCCAGCGGCTGCATCCTTGGTTTGTCAGTGGTCATCTCCTCCCTGTATGTTCCCATGGCTCCTCTCTGTGCGCCTGTACCAAAACCTCTTCTTACAAAGACACCAGTCGCACTGGACTGGAGTCCTCCCAGTGGGGCCATTTTACCTTCATTATCTCTTTAAAGGCCTTATAGCTAAACACAGTCCCACTATGAGGAACTGAGGGTTGGATGTTCAACTATAAATGCAGGGTGTGCAAAACTGACAGAAACTGCTCACAATATGATGATGAGTTTGGTTCCAGAGGCCAAGTTATAAACATCATGTCATAAAAAAATTAAGTATGAATGGGTCCCCGGCTAACAGTGAGCTCAGCTAACCAGTACCAACCTGCATGCTCAGTCAGTTCCTTCATTGGCCAAGGGAGCAAGGAAGCAGGCAGGCCTCTTCAGCCTCTTCAGCTGTGGCAGTTAGAGAGCATTTCCTGGGGCTCAGCCAAACTTTGCTTCTTAACTCCCAAGCTGTCTCCTGGAACACATGCCCAGCGTGACAGTTTAAAACATGACGTTCTGATCACCTAACCTACCCCATCTCGATCTTTGGACCATTCTCCATCTCCTCCCTGGCAGGCCTTCATTGACTTGATCTTCCCTCCGGATCAAAGGCTCACATGGCCTCTTGTCCAATGCTTGACGGAGGGCCATGCAGCTTGTCCAGCTTCCTAGCCGTTTAGGCCTTCCCTTTACCACATCGTGGTGGGAAGTGAACAGCACTGTTAAATCAGTGTTTTCAAATTTTTACCATTAAATGTGATGTTATTCTTTAAAATCTCCCTAACACTGATAACAAACAAGGGTGCTTGACACCAACATGTTCTTACAATATTATATACTGAAATTCCAAGCTAGTATAGTAAAGAATAAATAAATAGGTAAGTATTGGAAATGAAAAAAACAAATAAATTTATACTCAAAAAATAATAATAATAATCCTGCAAGGCATGGTGGCCCACACCTTTAATCCCAGCACTCGGGAGGCAGAGGCAGATGGATCTCTTAGTTCAAGGCCAGCNTGGCCTACAGAGTGAGTTCCAGGACAGCAAGGGCTATACAGAGAAACCGTGTCTCAAAAAAACAAAAACAACAACAAATCCCAAAGGACACATTTACAACATTAAGAGAATATGATTAAGTAGCTGAATATGGCAGCAGGCATAGCTAGGGCAGGAGGAGCCCAAACATGAAGCTAGTCTAGGCCACCTATCAAGATCCTAACTCAGAAAGGAAAAAGAAAGACAATAGACCATAGGATTGTAAAAGACACTGTTNATCATAACAAAAAAATAAAAAATAAAAAGCCAACAATAAGGCTAACAAAGAGATGAAAGGTCTTTGTGGAGAAAAATACATTATTATTAGAAATCGAGGAATGGGAGATTCATGGTTTTTATGAATCAGAACATTCAATATTGCAAAAATAGGACCTTCTACCAACTCATACAGTTTCAATGGGATTATGAGAGAAATCACCAGGGTTCTTTAGTCTTTAACAGTGTTGGTTAGAAAGTTTATATAGNAGAATCAAAATGATAATGATATCCTAAAGATCCAGCTTCAGGGATGTTTCTTACAGACTGAGTATTATAACCCTTAACTGGAGGCTGGAGAGATGGCTCAGGGGCTGCTCTTGCAAAGGGCCTGGGTTTGGTTCCCAGCACCCACGTGGCAGCTCACAACCATCTATAACTCCAGTTCCAGGGCTCTGAAACCTTTTTTTCTCCTCCCTGGGCACCTGACACACACATTATACACATACATAAATTCAGGCAAAACACTCATACACATAAAATTTTAAAATCTGAAAAAAAAATTGGCTGGGCAGTAGTGGAATAGGCCTTTAATCCCAGCACTCAGGAGGCAGAGGCAGGCGGATCTCTGTGAGTTCGAGGCCAGCCTGGGCTACCGAGTGAGTTCCAGGATAGCCAGAGCTATACAGAAAAACCCTGTCTCGAAAAAAAAGCCTAAAAAAATTTTAATTAAAAGAAATGTACACTGATTTACATTGATATTAGATGTTCCAATAGAGAAACAGAATAAAAAAGTGAGTCCAGAAACAGACTTCCATATAAACAGGAAACACACGACAGAGTCAAAGCAGGCTATCAATGTGGGAAGGATAGCTACTTCAACAATTGAAAAATAACAAGAAACTAGATCTTGTGTTAGCCAGCCATGTTACTGCCATGATGCTGTGTAACAAGCATCTCCCACATCTCAACAAAATCAACTGACATATTTCAAGTTAGATCCAGGTCCACTCTATATGTCTCTCATATTAACTTTTTTAAAAGATATGGTCTCTCTAGGTAGCCCTGGTTGTCCTGGAACCCACTATCTAGAACAGGCCAGCCTCAAACTCTCAAAGANCCACCTGTCTTTGCCTCCCTAGTGCTGGGATTAAAGGTGTACACCACCACGCCCAGCATCTCTCACATTCTGAGCTGAACTGAAGGAGCAGTGGCCACCTGGGGCAAGTATTTCTCATGCTGCAGNAAGGAATCTAAGGATAAAACATACAGTCNTTGAGTGTGGACCACACATTGTATCTGTTCACATCCTGTTAACCAAAGCAAGTCAGTTCAGGCAGGTTTACNNGCANAAGTTTGAAGCCTTNAGGCATGGTGTANGGAAATNTATTCTTAGGGNGAGAGATTCCCAGATATGACAGATAAAAAGANAATATATGAGCCTGATAATCTCAATATTCATCAGTAGTTCAATCTGACAAGACATTTGCAACATATATCAACAGCAAAAAATTAACATTTAGAATATATAAAATGCCCCTCTAAATAAATAAGAAAAATCGATCTGTGCACACTGGGAAATTACCAGAATGGTCTCACAAATTAGTAATGTCCACATACTAATGTCCACATACAACATATGAAAACAGCTGTATGTGGGGAAAAATAAAATGAGATCCTTGCTTCACTCTGTATGTAAATAAATTCTAGACTATTTTAAAAGTTGAATTAAGTGAAAAAGCAACATTTTGTAACTTGGAAGAAAACGTAGTGCATCATAATTATCTAGGAAAGTGTTTTAAATTAATACTGAAAAGCCAAGTCAGAAGAAAAAGTCCACAAATTTTGCTACATTCTAAAAACTTACTTAAGACACCCAGGGCAGGCGATAGAGTTCAGTGGACAAAGGCACTTGCCATTAAATCTAACGATCCGAGTTCAATCCCTGGAACCCACATGGTAGAAGGAGAGAATTGACTGCTAGAAGTTGTCTTCTGATTGCCACACATGCACACTGATAAACTCACTCTCACACACCACACCACACCACACACACACTCAGGTATGCATGTACACACAGAGTTAATTAAATTATAATACAAAAATTTAAAGAATCCTGAACAAAGTTAAAAATGAAGTTATAGACCAGAAGAAATATATATANATTGGTTTTTTGAGACAGGGTTTCTCTGTGTTGCCCTGGCTGTCCTGGAACTCACTCTGTAGACCAGGCTGGCCTCGAATTCACAGAGATCCACCTGCCTCTGCCTCCCAAGTGCTGAGGTTAAAGGCATGCACCACTACTGCCAAGTTCAGAAGAAATATTTTTTAATTCGCATGACATATCCTGTACACANGGGAAAGCACTGCAGAAGTGAGCCTGGCACTGGCCAAGAACATCCAGGTGTTCCCTTTAGTTGAAACAGAGAGGAGTGGGGATGTGCGCATCTGTGCACAGGAGTATGTGTACCTGTGAACCCCACACTTTGCAGACATGGCTCCTGTAACTTAGCATGTCCTTTCTCNATTTTACTCCTAGAGATAGCAAACTTACCCTGAAANTGTGCATTTTCCTTCCTTGATGTGTCTCTGGCTTCTTTGTTTTTTGGAGTGTTTTTTGTTGGGGGGGCAGAATGTTGTTGCTTTTTTAGTATAACTCTGGCTGTCCTGTAACTCACTCTGGCCTTGAACTCAGAGATCTGCCTGCCTCTGCCTCCCGAGTATGGGGATTAAAGGCATGGGCCACCACTGCCCTGCTCTCTGGCTAATTTCATCATCTATTAGACACATTTTACAAGATGGCACTTCTTATGAACAGTAGTGTCCTCCTGGAACCCCTCTCAATATGAGCTCTCCCTGCTTTATCAGGCAATCTGNATCAGCCACAGGCCGAGCTCTGCCTTGGGTTATACTACTGTACACAGACAAGTGTTTGGTTCCCCAAGGATCTGTGTAGATACACTCTAAAGAAAGGAGTGAAANATGGATTCTAGGAGGCTATGATATGATGTAATCCCAGAAAGAAGAGAAAGGACACAGTGTTTAAACTCATCAACTACAAGGGGATGTCTTTCTCTTTGATGCAGAGGAGGTATGTAATTAGGTGCGAATCCTGAGATTCGAAAGAGGAAACCCAGTTCCACAGTTCTGAGCCAAATCTGAGGCAAGCTTTAATTNAGTATTAAATACTGGCCAGGTAGATGGACTTTGGCCAGGTCCATTCCCTAGAATCCCAGCAAGTGGCAATGAGACATGTGTTGTAGGAGCTTCTTAAGGACAAAACCACATGGCCATCATATTTCCCATATGGCTTTGTTATTTTCTAAGAACTACAACTCCCAACATTCCAGGAAGTTACCTGGTCCTTTGTAGACGAAAGTTTGTCCAGTTCCCCCGCCCGGCTCTCACGGCCGCTTAGACTCAAATAAACACACAGAGGCTTATATCATTTTTAAACTATGGCCCTGGCAGGCTTTTTGCTAGCTAGCTCTTATATCTAGATGTGTATAAGAGACAGAGTTTGAATGTCCCGCCTAACCTTATTCTGCCTCACCATTGGTCAAACAGCTTTATTTATCAACCAATCAGAGCAACACATTTTTAGAAAGACATTCCCATCAGTCCTTGGGCAGGTATGGCTTACAGGTTAACCTTGGCTCTTACAGTGCCTAAGAAGGTGTAGTAGTTTGAGTGGGAATGGTCCCCATAGGCTCTTATGTTTGGACGTTTGGGCTCAAGTTAGTGGAACTGTTTGGGAAGGATTAAGTGGTAAGGCCTTGTTGGAGGAAGTGTGTCACCTGTCTCTTATACACATCTAGATGTGTATAAGAGACAGGTCCTTTGTAGACGAAAGTTTGTCCAGTTCCCCCGCCCGGCTCTCACGGCCGCTTAGACTCAAATAAACACACAGAGGCTTATATCATTTTTAAACTATGGCCCTGGCAGGCTTTTCGCTAGCTAGCTCTTATATCTTAAATTAACCCATTTTATAAATCTATGTCGCCATGTGTTCCACGTGGCTTTACCTGTGTGCCATTACATGTTGCTTTTTAGGTGGCAGAATGGCGTCTGCCCAGCTCTGTTCTCTGCTTCTCTTCCCCTAGTTTGAATGTCCCGCCTAACCTTATTCCTGTCTCTTATACACATCTAGATGTGTATAAGAGACAGGCCTTGGCCATTGTGTCTCTTCATAGCAAGAACACTTAAGACAGAAGGCTCTCCAAAGTATATTTCTACCACATGGGTGCTGTCCACAACCCTATCTGTTGTCTCAGTAGAGACAGCCNGGCCTCGGAAGGATGCACACCATGGCTACAGGCACTCTCAGATCCATAATTATACATGCTGATCTAACCTCGGTTAGTTCTGGTGTTTGAAACCTTCATGCTTTCATCACAAGAGACAAGGATGTCCAAGGATGTTCACCCACCTGCTTCTACACAAGTCCTGATGTGCTATGAGGCCCAAGAGACTGTAACGCATGAGTTAGACACACTGAAGACTCTGTGCCTAGCCCAGGTGAGAACATGTTTGCCTTCACCAAGGTTGGTATGAGGTGGCACACATCTACTGTTAGCTGAATGCCAATAGGTACAGTAGGCTATGCTCTGATGCAGAGATAACAAAGGAGACCCCCTGCTGACAGTGCTTACNGACACCTGGAAGGGTNTGCTGTTTCACTTTCTGTGTCAATGTTGCTATAGTGTATGGCTAATCAGACAATAATGGACATTACTGTGAAGGTATTATGTATAGAGTTAACATCATTGAAAAGATTATACCCTGCTAGGTATTGTTGGAATATATTGCTGGCTGATTGGAGGTGCTAGGTATTGTTGGAATATATTGCTGGCTGATTAGAGGTCACAGTCTTCCATAGCCTGGCAGCTTTCTCTAAGCTCAGCAATATGGAAACTCCCTCCCTCCCCAGCAAGGCTTCCTGCTCTCTACCTGCCTTTATCTGGAGAATGTCCCTCCTGTGCCTGGAGGACTGACCTTATCTAAAAGCTCTCTCTAAGCCAGATGCCTGATTCATCTTTTAGCTTGACCTTTGGCACAGATCCCTGCTAATAAGACTTGTGCTAGGAGCCCTGCTATAGGACCCCACTGCCTTGTGATAGGAGAGTGCCACTTAATGCAAATTAGGGTTTCTCCCCAGGCTCCCCAATCCTTTATATTCTGGAATAAAGTTGAGCTGATTCACTGAAATCCGTCTCCCGGAGGGCTGACTCCATTCATGCTCATAGGCCGCATACAAAGCTGTCACCCCTTGTGCCTCTTTCCCCTCTCAGGCTGATGGCTGACAGGTGGAGAGGGAAAGAGGGACCCTACAGGGTATAGGGATTCATACCTATAATCCTAGAACTTGGGAGGCTNAGGCAGGCTTGCCACAAACTCAAGGCCAGCCTGGGCTACAGAATGAAAACCTGTCTTTACCCCAATGTATGGGTAGGTCTGGCCAGCTGAAGGCTTTAAAGGCAAGAGACTTCTTTTCCTGAGAGAGAGCTNTCCTTAAGGCTACAACAGGCAAGTTTCCAAGGCTGGCCTATCACCCTGCCCTACAGGTTTTGATATTGACAACTTACCTAATCATTAAAGTCAAACCCTTGATCAAAACCTCTTTGGATTCACACATGTGTTTCTCTGGGGAACTCTTGACTAATGTGAGGAGACTGCACAGGCAGGTCCTGGGTGCTATAGGTTGAGATCTTGTATGTAGTGCTTAACAGTGTAAACCTAGCACAGACTTGTTCGGATCTGAATCTTAGATCCATCTATTCTAGCTGCTCTGTGGCCTTGGATCATGTCCTACATCTCTAGCCTGTTTCCCCCACTGTAAAATGCAAACAGCCATCTCTCTCCTAGAGTCACTGCCAGAGGGTCAAAGAGGTAAGTGTTTTGCTCATGAACACGCAGCTGGTAAATAGGAAGNGGGCGTTTAACCTCAGCTCTCTCCACGCATCTTCATNCTCCTTAGCACTTAAAATGTTTAATGCTTTTGTTACAGACACCANACATTGTTATATTTTCTGCACTGATAACAGAGATGTCTTTTAACTTTGTAGCCTTGGCTCAGTCCCAAAGTTCCATTCTGCTTGGTGGTGACCCACTGGCCTCCAAGCCAGTTTCCTAAACTGTTTCCAAGCCATTTCCTAAACTTCCCAGCTAGTCACCTCTCCCTTACCTTCTGCAAGTCCCAGCTTCACCTGTCTCTACTTATATGACCCTGGGAAAGCTGTGGACCCTCCAGCCAGTCTTCTCACTTTCCAGCTAGGAACTTGACACAATCAGGAAGGAGACACAAACCACACAGGTTCCTGCGCCTGTCTGGAGCACCNNGCTAGGCGTACACTACATGCAGGTGTTTTACTATGCTTACCCAAGCAGGTACTTTTAGTCACTCAGCATCTAGCCATCCATTAGCAATGATTTCAATTAACTGAAGAACAGGGGGATAGATTTAGCCCTGCCTCCTTTGAAGGCAAACTAGAATCCCATTAGGTCCCGTGTACACCCAGCAATTGGCTGCTGCAGTACCTTTAGCAGTTCCATGCACAGCAGTCATATGTTGGTATACTGCCATCTAGTGGACCACATGAAAGTTACACAAAGAGGGACCCGCCATCTGAGAAAGGTATCCTAGAGCAGTTTAACAGCAAAGGCTACTTACTCCACAGCAACATCAAGTTTCAACTGCTGCAGCAAACAAAACAGAGAACAGGATGTGTTTCAACTAGAAACTAATCNGAAGCGAACAANAGAGTAAACTCCCAGCTCCTATCTTAGGAACTCTCAAAATCTTTACAGAGGCCATGGATTTGGACTGAGCTCTGCATTAAACTTGAAAAGAAAAAAATCAAA
>LZPO01066385.1:116430-129232 GCA_001675575.1 Neotoma lepida | reverse complement strand
CCCATACACACCACACACACACACACACACACACACACACACACTCCAATCTCTCTCTTCTCTGAAGAAATCCCCTCCAACCAGCCTGACCCTTGCTTCCTTCTTCTGGTGTGCCCATTAATCCAAATGACGCAGTGCAAGAGGNAGCCAGTTGGGAGGCAGAGACAAGAAACAGGGGAGGAGCTTAGAAAGGCTTTCACTCCACAGCCTTGAGTTAGTAAAGAGATAAGAAACCGATCCCTCTTAGGAAGAACCAGTGGGAAGTCAGTCCTTCTTTGAAGAAAGCATAACTGCACCACTCCCAAAGAAACAGAAGTTTAGGCTGAAAAAACAGGGAGAGAGACTGGGTGCGGGAGAGACCTTAGCCCTTCTTCAAAGTAAAATATCACCATTCATCTTCTCTTTACCTTCAGATTTTGCTTCCAGATTCTCTAGCTCATCTTCCACGACATCACCAGTTCTCTTCCTGCCATCCCTCTTTGGTGTGTTTGGTTTTCCTTGTTCATATATCTCTATTAACATGATAAGGTTAAGATTGGAGAAGAAACCACAGTCAGTATGTAATTTTATTAGACCTGAGTAGTGGGGATACAGCAATAATTCAACTGGTTTTTAACTCAAGATACCACTGTATGATCCTTGTCGCTGACACTCAGCAGCCTGGCTCCAAGATCTGGGTTCCATCATGGCTCCCCTTCCACAGAGCCTTCCTACAGAATATCAAGCTTTAAGCATTTCTGCAGAATTAACTGGTCACTTGCAGTGTGACGTTCTTGAAGGTGACCTGTGGGTGTTCTCTGTAGATCCTTGGTCCAATTTCATGCCACAGAGGACAGGTAGCATGAAGGAGTCTTGCTAGTCTAACCCACGTATGATTTGCTCTTTAGATGTCATAAATAGCATGGGACCATGTACATTCCCCCACCTAGATATCTACACACACACCTGCCTTATAACTAACACCTTCAGGTGCGCAGATTCTCTCTCAGAAGCCTAATGATAANGCATTCTGTATAGAACAATTTCCTGTGTATAGTAACATTGTGTCTCTCCTGAGGACATTATAAGTAATAGCTTAATTAAATGTCCATAATAGTTCCTCACACTCAGTCTCTCTCTGTCAACACACACACATGTGTGCATGCATGCATGTGTGTGCGCGCGCGCGCGCACACACACACACACACACACACACACACACACACACTGCCCAGCCCCATTGATTATCACTGAAATCACAATGATCTTGATGTTTTACCTGAAGATGCCTTCTTGTTTGGCTTCAGATGAACTCGGGACTTCTGAGGTTTATTTAATGGGAATTCCTGGGTCACAGTCTGTTTACTGGACACAGAATCTCTCAGGCTCTGAGCCTGAGTGCTAGACTTGGAAGGCACATCCACAAGGCTGACTTCTTCCCTTTCCTCCTCCTTATCCTTAGTCTTCTTTGCTTTGTTTCTGTCTGTGCCGTACTGCCACTTTACATTTTCAAACTGGAACATGAGGATATTGCTGTCCGTCTGGACCACCATCCTGGAACCCAAATGAGAGTACCCACAAAAGGGGCATGGAGGCCACCAAAACATACATTGTAGTCGTGTCTTATCCGATCCCTAGGCTCGGGNAGCTGGGGTCAGGCAGTGACCATAGGAATGGGCTGGTTTAGGGTGTTACCGAGAGAAAGCAATGGCACATTGGGCAGGGGTGGTAGTTTTGTAACTGTTTTCTTTGTGAATTAATCATGAGAGGCACCCATGTTCTGATGGCTTCACTGCTCAGGTTGGAATACTTTTTCAGTGAATTTCCAGTTCTGGAAAGTACCTAAGATGCCCAAGACAAAAGCTTAGGTACTGTGCAGGCAGGTATCTGGAAATTCACTCTTCTTTTTAAGCTTAGTGTCTGGACTCAATGTTTCTGTTTTTACCCTTGGAATAAAAACTGTCAATGGGGAAATCTCTCCTCTGCTGAGCTCCCACACAAAGTCCCACANGTCTTCACAGCACCCTNTAGGATCTCTGGACATAATGGAGACATTTTATAAAGCATGGTGACTTCTGTTACCTCTAATCCTCACTCTCACTCCCCAGTGGACAAAGGTTTGGAACTCACAATTTCCACCCCCAGCACCCTTCCCATCTCCCACTCATTTCTTTAATTTTTTTTTCATATTCACAAAGCAAGCTGCTTTCCTCTCTGTGTATCTAGATTTCTTGAAACTATAAGAAACGGAAATGTGAGTGTGTGTGTGTGTGTGTGTGTGTGTGTGTTTCCTCCTTAAAGACTGTAATTTTAAGACTTTAACTTGTAGTGTAAACTCTAGAAAAGTGTCTTGTTTGGGCTGGAAATGCTGAAATGGAGTTTGAATAGTCAGATTCTGTTAAGAAATCTCCACCAGGTTTCTATTTACTCAAACCCAAAGGAGATTATCCAAGCTGGGCATCATGACACCCTAAAGAGTAAACAGAGGTCTAATTGTGCCCTGATCACTAAGTCAGGGACAAAGGCCAGTTAGTCCCACTGGAGATACTTTCCTCAGCCAAGCTGGAGGGAAGCATGGCCTATTCTGCTCTGCCAATGAATCCAGAATCCCAGAGGAGAAAAAAGAAAATCACATAGATTGCTCATGGTTCCACCCTCCACACCTACCTACCACCCACCTGTTGCCCTGATAAAAGAAGGATAGCACGGGGTCACCTCTGGCATCGACTTTTATCACCTTCAGACAGTTCCCATTGAGGAAGTTATAAATTCGGATCTTGCCGTCTCCACAGGCACTGATGACTCGGAGATACAGAAGAGACACCTGCAGCACCTCCCTGGAAGGGAACGGAGCAACAAACAGGCAGTACCCGCCTTCTGGAAGACTCTGGGATTTGCTCGTGGTCTGCAGTGTTTATGTGCAGCTGGGAGATAGGAGCCATGTCTGTCTCTGAGGTACTGTTTTCATCTTTTATAATTCTAGATTTAAATCCTCAACCATCAGCCATACCATCCCCATCCTGCAGTTGTTTGCAATTTAATCACAGGCCACAAGTCAGCAAAGGAAAAAGGATGCTGCTTCAGGCTTTTAAGGGGGAGTTGGGGAGAGAGGGTTAATACATCAGNTGGCTATTTATTTTTTTCATGCAACTTGAGTCTTAGCTACTAATTTATACTAAGAGTTGGTTTTTGATTCCTTTTAGAACAGTTGTTATGTAAGAAAGAACGATATAAGGCTAAGGATTAATTTTATATGAACAGACATCTTAAATAGATAGANATATAAACTCGATTTTTTTGGTCTTTAATGACTTTCATTCCTTCCAACAATGAGCATCCTTGAAGAAAATTAGACCTTGGGATGAGATTTATGTCTTTTTGTGATGGCCGATAGGCAAGGAGGGAACCAGGGAAAAACCCAGATAGGGGCCTCCAAAACAGTCTTTCTCCAACTACAAGAGTCAAGTTGGTTTATTCAGTTCTGACAAATACAGTGCCTTTTTTATTGATGGCGCTGATTAGTTGAATGTAATCACATCAACTTGCTAGATCTTGCATGCAGAGCAAAGCCTGTTGGTTATGATCTACCCACCCAGGTCTGCTATGGCTTATATATGGGTTGTGTGTGTCCCCAAATGGTTCATGTGCTAGAATACTGGTCTCTAGGGTAGCAATGTTAAGAAAAACTTTGAAGAGGCAGGGCCTAGTTAAATCACTGGAGGCCCCACCCTCAGCAGGATGACACAGTTGGCAGTTTGTACACATTTCCAGTTAG
This sequence comes from Neotoma lepida, assembly GCA_001675575.1. Taxonomy (NCBI): domain Eukaryota; kingdom Metazoa; phylum Chordata; class Mammalia; order Rodentia; family Cricetidae; genus Neotoma; species Neotoma lepida. Next base: position 125,478 of record LZPO01066385.1, on the reverse strand, counting down.
TAACTGAGGAAGGCATTGTTAGAAAGCAAGGCCACTTCTCACACACAGTCCTTCCTGGGTCTCCACTATGTTGAGATGCCACCAATATGGCCCTCACCACAGGCTGGACAGACAGGGCTGCCTGGTCTTCAGCATCCAAAACCATGACTCTTTCTTTCACAACCCATCCAGCTTTGGGTGGTTCCTTCAAGCAACCAGCAATCGCCAGCCAAGGCCTAATTCATCTAGCACTTTGTTCAATAACAACAACAACAAGAAAAAAACAAAAAAAAAAAAACAGATTTTTCTCCATTTCCTCCCTACTACATGTGCATACAAACTTCACATACAGTGACAGATTCTCTTGGGAACAACTCATGTCACACTCATCACCGAATACTCAACACATACCACAGTACCTAGCCTGTAGCAGGTCTTAAATATATATTTATTCTAAAGGTGACTTACGTTTTCAGAATATGGTCATTGCTACAGAAATGTTAAAAGAACCAAGTCTACCCTATTTGGCCTCAACCTTGGTTGATCTCGGGGTCAGATGAAGATTCTTCCGAGGCCTAACAACTATCAAAAGAGAAACAGCAAAGACCTCAGAAAGCAGATAAATGCTCAGGATATCTAAATATAGCCACGAGGCCAGTGTGGCTTGGATTCCTCCTTAGGTGGTGGTGGAAGATATCCTTAGGCTTTTATTCAAACAGTTAAACATCCAACGAAGTCCTGGTGCTTTGATAACTTAGGCACCTCTTAGTCTGCCCCTGCAGTAATCCAGCACTGGGATAGAGATGTCCTAGGCAAAAGCGTTTGCCTCACTGTGTCTTTCTTGACCTTGTGGAGCTGGACCTACACTTCCCCCAGGTTCCTGTGACATTTGGTAGTTCAACCTCTACCAGTATAGCCTATGATTACTACATAGGCTTCAGAGTCAGACATCTACCACAAAACCTGACGCCACCCTATACTTGCTGTACATCACTGAGGAAGCACCCCAACCTCCCAGTCTTCNCTCACATCCCCCCATACACACCTCACACCCCATAGAAAGGAATCGTAATTTCTACCTCATATAATTTCTGCGACAGTTAAATTAGCTGATTTTTTTTTAAGTTTGCCCAGTACCTGACNCAGTNGTGGTTTCTGGTCTTAGACTAGCTCACACACCTTTCAGGTTTTATCTGCCCAGTAGCTGTCCCCTGCTCCACTCTTTCTTTCTGACCTCTACTCAGAGTGACATCAGTGAAGATGGTGGCGATAAGAACTACAAAATTCCGCCCTTCTGTAACAGCAACAAAAACTGAAAAAAACTGTCAGAATCCACTTTTTCAGGGTCCTGGAAAAATTACAGAAAGTTTGCAGCAGCCTAAGGGGCATTTAGACTTGAAAAATGGCCTTAGAGTCTGTAAGAATGGTGTCTTTTGTACCATGTTAACTGACTCTAGTCCATTCTTCACTTCAGTTGTAGCGAGGGAAAAAGATAGCCACATTCTTGGTACAGGAAAGAACCAGTCAGGTTGTGTTAATTATGAGTTATTTGGACTGTCTAATGGTTCTTGGAAGACTCTCTCAAAAGCTTTGTGCTGAATCTGCTACCCGAGGGACATTTGCTGGAAAGTCTCAGGTAGATAACTGGACTCTTGCTACCCGAGGAACTAGAAAGTCACTGNGGCAAATGATACACTGACTAAAAGGCCAGGAAATGCCAGGGAATGAGAGGTACAGGGGCCTCAAAAATCTCCAGTATATCCCCAGAATCTAACATCCACACTGCCCAGCTCATGCTTAGGAAAGGTCTGAGAGAGCCTTGAGCTCCCGCCCTCAGCTGCCCTTGATAGAGAGTGCTAAGACAGGTCAAAGGAGAGATCAGAAAGGAAATTAGTAAATATTTTGCAGGTGAATGAAAATGAAAATACAGCATGTCAAAACATACTTACAATCCCAACACTCAAGAGGCTGAAGCAGTAGACTGCGAGTTTGGGGGCAGCCTGAGCTACATAATAAGACCCTGTCTTAAAAACAAAACAGCTAAAGCAACGCAGGGGGGAGTTTTATACCACGAATGTACACTTTTCTCCAGTCAGTAACTGAACCTTTTACCTTAAAACTAGAAGAAGAAGAAAAAAATCAAAATCAAGCAGAAGGCAAGAAATAGTAAAAACTGATAGTATAACTAGGTTATGATAGTTAATTAGGTTGAGAATTAAAGAAATAGAGCAAATCATGAAACAAAAAGCTAATCCTTTGAAAAGATCAACAGACCTTGATAGATAGTCAACAATGAGACTTTACTAAAACTGACCAAGAAAATAAGAGAAGAAAGGCTATGGGTGTGGCCCGGGGTGCTTGCCTTGGCTATGAGGCCCTACTCAACTCCTAGCACTGAAAAGGAAATAAAACAAGAGAGAGGGTTCAAGAAACTAATGTCAGGAAGGAACTAGGGGACATTTCTGCTGATGGATGGAAAGTTCTATGGGTAGATAATGGTAACAGCTGTATAATATTGTGAATATACTATAAACTGCTACATACTGTAGTGAATTTTATATCATGAAAACTATGTCTCAATCATAAGTTGCAAAAAGTTAATTATGGTATGAGTTATGGAAAAAACATTGAAGATTATTTTTAAAAACAAACAAACACAAAAAACAGAGTATAAGATCATCTGTCAAACCAACTCTCCATGCTCAGATTTCTTCTCATATTCTTTTCCCACACTGTAATCAAAAATCATAATTTTAATTGAAAACATAATTGAATTAAAAAAGGAGATGCCTTTCTCTAGCTCCTCTNCCGGATAGTTGAGAGGCCACAGTAGCACCATGGTGGGCTTCTCCTGGTCCCATCCCCTACTAGGCCTGANTTTCAGTTTCTGTTTAGGTCTCAGTTTCTATTTCAGTTTCTGATAAGGCAGGTGAGGGAGATATTGCAAAACCAAGCATGATTCAGCACTTATAGCCCCAGCCAATCAGAAACATATTAGTGTGGCTCACTTGGCCAATCATGTTTAGGAAGACCTACACCCCTCCTGGTTGTCTATAAAAGGAGCCTGTGAGCTTCTCTGGGGACCATTGCCATTTTGTTGTGTGGCTGACCCTTGCATGCAGGAATTCCTCTCTGAGAAATAAACACTCTTGCTTGTGTACACATGAGAGGTGGTCTTTTGTGGGGTGATCTGTGGACCCTAACATAGTAACTGTCTACCATGTTCAAAAAATGAGCATCAATCCAATCACTAGAACTCTCCAGCAAAGCAATCTATAGATGAATGCTTTCTGCCAATCAAATANTTNTGAGCACTTGTATCTAGCTAACACNATTACAGAGGGTTGGAGGGGCCTACAAACAAAAGTCACATCCCCCAGGTAGCTATGGTTTTTCTGTGTCCATGCCAGGTGTCAAGAACATATGAGGCTGGAGAGGATGGTTCAATGACTAAGAGGACTTGTTGTCCTTGCAGAGAACTGGGTTTAGTTCCCAGCACACATATGATGGTTTACATGTAGTTACCTATAACTCCATTTCTAGGGGATCCAACACCTTTTTCTGACCTCCCCAAGCACCAGTTCACATGATGCACATACTTATATGTGCAGGCAGAACACTCACACATAAAATAAAGTGAGTAAATCCGATTTAAAATTTTTAAATAACATATGAATGATATGTTGGAGGTGACATCCAGCAAGAGCGGCAGAATCTGAAGTTGTCTGCTAGCAGACGCAAGGCCCATGGGTTAACGAGATGACAACCAAACTGTCAGGTTTGCTGAAACATTATTTTCCAGTCACTAAGTCTTACTGGTTGCTGTTTAGAAGGTTTTAAAAACATATAGTTAATCATTTTCAGGAGACATCATAAAGTTGACTTCCTCCTTGAAGTCACAATTTGATTGTCTAGGCGTTACACTAAAAGGCTTGCTTACAGTTCCCTGGGGATTAGATCAGTTCACTGAGCATAGGTATTTCCCAGCACCCACCTGCTAATAACGTAGTCATCGTGTACCACAAAGAGCACACCTGTGTATACGCATATCTTATACGCCTCTCACAAGGCCGGTGTATGAGGAGTATCAGGAAATCTAGAGCCTGACTTATTAAACAACTATCCTCAGATCCCTCTAGGGAATACACTTGCTCTTTTAATCAAGTAATACAGCGTTGTGTTTCCTGGCACTTCAATGGACTGAGGGTGAAAAGCATTATCCATGTAGTCTAGAAAACTGTAGGCACAGCAGAATCATTAATTGGCCACAATAGCCTTTCCCCGTGAGCCCAGCTGTGACCTCAGAAAACTTCTTAATAGGCGCCGAGCAGCCATCAGCACTGCATTTGAACTAGAATGGAAAACAAAACCCATTTGCAATCCCGGAGAAGAACCTACTCCATAGACTCTGAAGTATAAACTTTTAAAATGTCTTTTGTTATTTTTAAAACTTTGACATGTGGATCATTTTAAGGTTTTTCGAACACATTTCCTGACAGAAACACCAAGTTCGGGAATTCTAAGTTTAGAGTTGGCATTATTTGGGACAATCCGTCAGTGCACCAAATAGATATCAGATGTGAGTTTATCATGTGTCAAGTGTTCTCTGTAATCTCAGCAGTCAGGCCGAAGCAAGATCACAAGTTCAAAGCTGGCCTGGGCTACGTAGGGAGACCTACTCTCACTCCACCCCATTTCCCCCAACAACTTCTCAAAATTTGTATCTAGTGCTATTATTACTCAGGAGAAACAAGCTGGGGTAGGAAGGACTGTCCAGAAGGGAGGATGGCAGTAGAAATGNGTAACAGATGGGAAAANAAATGAGGAAAAGAAGGGCCAGGAGAGCAGCAGTACACAGAGGGACCCATGCNCTGTAGACTGTAGTCTCCACAGTGCAAGGGAAAGGAGGGAAGGCCGCANTCACCACTCCACTCCCCAGCACCTACCTAGGATGCTTGAAGGCCATCAGGCACCGCTCATACTTTCCCACCATGCTCCAGGCCATGACCAGGCCATCAGCACCTCCAGAGACAAGATGCCATTGGTTAAAGAACAGGCATTTCACGGCTCCCTCGTGCCCAGTGAGAGTCTGCAAGAAAAGATGCCACTGCTTTCAGACCCTCTCCACTCCTCCGTGACTGCTCCTCACTTAGCATATCCCTCAGCTGACTCAACTTCTCCTCTAAGACCAGAGAAGCCTGTGCCTCCCTCTTGGCAGAAGGCTCTTCCCCATTCAGGAGAACTGTGACTAAGGTAATTGCTTGGTCTGGTGGGTCAGTGGCTGGGACAGGCACCGTCTCCCTGGAGCACAGAGAGGTCCCTCTTCTCTGCTGTCATCCTCAGCTCTTTGACATGACTCAGAGGGTGTATATGGGCATTCTTATGCCTGCAGCCAAGGCTCAACCACAGTGACAGGACTGATGTGGAAAAATCCTGTGTTTCACTATAGTCCTGTGGTCCTGGCACAAACAAAATCTTGCCAGTACCCACTAAACCCGGGAGTCCAAATCCAGCGAGAATGTTCATGGGCACGTGCTGTAGTACGGATGCACCTCACACAAGTCAGGTGTTACAAGTTGAACCCTCAAACTTGTGGCTTATTCCAGGAGAACAGTGGTCTCTGCCATGCTCTCTCTGTCTCACCACCTGATGCTCTCCACCATGCCATGGCCCATCACAAAGGCCTTTAACAGGTGCCAGCACCACTCTTGGCCTTCTCAGCCTCCAGAACTGTGAGCTAAATAAACTTCTGTGTTAGAATAACGAAACAAGGACTAAGACAACCTCTAATGGCTTTCAAATTGGGTGTTCTCTTACCATTAGTAAAGACAAAAATTACTTTTCCAACACTCAATTTTTTTTTTGGCTTTACTGATATAACTGGTGGTGGGACTTCCTTAGAAGAGAAAATAATTTATAGGGGGAAAAAATGTGTTCATCCCCTGACCACCCCTCGGGCCAGGGCAGGATATTCCAGAAGAGGAAAGAATACTTTACCTCTGCCTCTGTTACAAGGCCCTGGAGCTCATATCCTGTGCAGCCTTCATCCACCCACTGTTTGATAATGTAGAGCGTGGTGTGGGGGGCGGAACCTATGACCCTGGCCCACCCTGAATGTCTTTGGAGACCCTTCCTTGAGTGATTCTGGGATTCCCTGGTTGCTGGCTGTAACTCAGTTGCTTGGGGATGGTCTAGGGAGCCACATGGAGTGACAGGCCTTCATGTCCTTTTAATCATTCACCAGTGTTCCTACTCACTGCCTACTCACCTTCAACAGCTGAGTTGTGGCAATATGCCACACCTTGACTGTGCCTCGTTCACAGCTGCTCACGATGTAGGTCTCACTGATCTTGACAGCCAAGATGGGATCCTTGTGTTTAAATGTCTTCAGGCACTTCCCTGTGTCGATGTCCCATTCTGAAGGGGAGAGGGTTACAGTGAAGTTCTGCTTCTTGTCATAAAGCTGAACATACTGAATCTTCTCCAGAAACCTTCACCTCACTGGGACCCCTTCAAGCTCACCAGCAGTGACACAGAGTCCCCTGACAACAGACCCTTAGGAAAACCAGCAATGTGGAAGGCCTTCGCTCTGACCCTGGAACTCTACCTTGGAACTGCCGTGCTGGACAACCAATGTACAATAAGCCCGAATTGTGCCTGCTGTTGAACATAGCTCATGAAAATCAAGGCATATCTAGTGTCACNACCCTTCCCAGGTGCTCTCTTTCCTGACCCACACCTTCCATCAACAGAAGGCAAGTTGTCATCCTTTCTAGGTATTTCTGACTCTGACCCTGGGATTCTGTGACATCATTTTCACGGATAAGGGTGGGTTTGCTGTGACTCCTCTAGATGGTGTTAGAGCAACTGCACCATCAAGTTCTCGGGGTTAGGTAGGGATGGGGGNGGTGGCTGTGTGAGTAAATAGAGCTACAAGATGCTTCGAGTGGGGACCACAAATTCCGGATGAATACTGAAAGCCCTACTTCACCAGCCCCTGGAGGTACTTTTGTCCTGAAGTGGAAGAACAAGTAACTTGAGAGGAATGGCCACATCTGAGACTACGAAGCATTCACAATGAGCTCTCGTCTTCACAGAGCAAACACTGTCTCTACTCCACACTGTGCAGATGAAGAAACTGAGGCCTAGAGTTCAGGGACTTCAAGTTAGAGAAAGACTGATCAGGAGAGCCGAGCATCCAGGGCCTCTGGTTCCATTGGCCATTTACGTGAGGTGAGCCCTCACACTGTACGTATGCTTTCCTTGCCTTGTTTTTTTTTTTTCCCCACATTTACAGCTTGTCCCATTTATATAACATCATCAGGGATAAAAACTGAAAAGTTGAAAGATTTTTTGGTAAAGTGCTTTGCTTTAAAGAACTTTAAAAGCAGGAAATTACTTTTCGATGCTGCAATAGTGTGCCCTAGTCCATTCTACTTTGGTAGTCTAGGCAGGTGGCAGAGCTAGGGGCTACAGCCCAGGTCAGAGTGATGCAAGTGATATTCTGCTAATTGTGGACTTGGAGCCTTTTTGAATGCTGGACTCAAAATTGTATCTTGAACACTCAGTTTGATGAGGTAAGGGCCTAACTCTCCTGTCCCAGTCCCAGTCCCAAGGGTGATGTTCTGTTGATTCAGCACACAGTCTGCCACACCAGCCCCATGACATGGGTCATAANGCTGGGACTTGAGCCCCTGGCCCTGGACTTAGTCAGAATGCCCCCATTGAGGACCTTGGAGATGAATGCTCTCAGATGGCTTAGAGGCTATGACTGCCCTTCCATCTCAAACCCTCATCTAGACAGTTGTCACTGTGGCTTTTGCGTTTCACAAAACCGTGGTGGCAATGACATTCATTCAGATGGATGGACATGGCAGTCGGGAGCATGACTCCCTCACTGGGTCTGAATGCCGTTGTTTCTGGTGTCCTTTCCCTCTGCCCATCCCTGACAGGCAACAGCTCCGTAGATCTCTGCTTTCTCTTCTTTCTTCTGCTTTCCTGAAGAAATTTGATCCAAACTTAGCTCTTGCTTCTTTCATTATGAGTTCAATCCACCACATTCACAGGTTCCACATCCTCAGATTTAACCAAGCACAGATGAAAATATTTGGGAATAAAAATGCTATCTGTACTAGACACTGTGCACATGAATATACACATAGACTTTTTGTCATTTTTACCTAAACAATAATGAACAATAACTATCTATATGGCATTTAGATTTTGTTATGTGTTATATATTATCTAGAAGTGGTTTCAAACACACAGGAGGATGTATATAGAAGTTCAATACAAGCATCATGCTATTTCACAGAAGGAGCATATGCTTCCCCAGATATGGCTGGTATGCATGGGTGGAGCGCCTGGCATCAGTCTCCTGTGGATACANAGGGGCAACTGAAATNGGCANCTATNGAATTCCACCTATCTAGAGCCCTCACCCAGGGTGTCTATTTCCAGGAATTTCTCACTTGAGTGTCCTCACGAGTCTCACCTTTATTGCATTTGCNCTCTAAGCTGCTAGAACATACTGTCACAAGAGTTCTGGCTGAAATACAAATGTNATGTCTCCTACAGAGGTGNGAGATGATACTGCATGGCTAAAGTCAAGAAGTCAGCATGGAGAGGCTCCCCTACAGTGGGACCAGAGGAAAGCCATTTCTTTGTCCTTCTCTGTGGCCTTCTGGAAGCCACTCTATCCCTTGGTTCATGACCCCATCTTCCACCTTCAAAGTCGGCAGCATCCCACCTCCCCAGCTCTCTTTCACAGTCACACCACCATTGGATTACAGTCAAAAACACTTCTTTCTCACCTTTCACCTGGCCGTCTTTCGCTCCAGATACAAGCCTGTTCTTATATAAATCCAGGCAAGTGATTGTCCCCTGGTGACCATAGAAGATCCGAATGCAAGCCCCAGTTTTCACATCCCAGTATCTGCAGAAACAGGAGGGAGGGGGAGTAGAGGTTTCTCTGAAGGGCCAGAGGATCCTACTGAATAGGGTTCCTTTAGATAGCTAGATAGTTAGTAGGCAACAGAGCCTTGTCACTGTTAGCAATGATAAAATCAT